>PVIH01026722.1:0-18254 GCA_004025045.1 Sigmodon hispidus | reverse complement strand
TAGGTAAGATGGCAACTTTACCAACATGGCATCTGCCAACCTACCCACAGACAGGAGAAGTCTTTCCGTCTTCTAGCATTTTTCCTAAATTTATTTTCGCAGTCTTTTATGGATCTTATGTTAGAGCTATGTTATTATTTGGTGACATTTATTCCTAGGTGTGTATATGGAGGCTATTGAAATGGAATCATTTCCGTGACTCCATTTTCTCTCTGTTAACCTATGTGCAGCAAAGCCGCTGGCTTCTAAATTTAGATTTTCTGCATTCTACTTCCTGAAAGTCCCACCCAGTGAGTGTATGGAGTCAGAGGACAACTAGTGGGCGTTTGTTCCCCTTCCACCACAATGGCTTTGTGTTAGTGAGCCAGGCTGAGGTCCCAGAAAGAAGCCAGTATGGTCCTGGCTTACAATCATTTTAATGTCCTGGGAAATTATGTTTGCAAACACTTTATTGAGGAATTGGCTTCCTCTGTGTTTTTCTGACTCTGCCTTTCTGACTCTGCCGCCGTCCCGGTGATACTGGGTCATAAGTGCTTTAGCACGGTTGCTTCCCTCTCTAGTTCATGTGACAGTTGAAGGAGCACTGATGGAGTTCTCCCAAGATCTGGTAGAATTCAACCATGGGTCCAGTCAGTCTCAGATTTTTCTTTGCTGAGAGACATTTTATTATTGCTTCAGTATCATTGCTTGTTACTTATCTGTTTATGTTGGTTTAAGTGCCTATTCTGTGTCCACGAATTTATCCATTCTTTTTAGATTTTCTAATTTATTGGTATGTAAATTAGATCCATTGGCTGAATTCTACCATGAGGCACAGTCTCTCCTGAAAATGAAATAAACACCTTTTTAAACGTGTGTGTGTGTGTGTGTGTGTGTGTGTGTGTGTGTGTGTGTGTACATGCCATGGAACAAGTGTGAAGGTGAGAAGACAATTTGTGGTTTTTACCAGGTGGGTTTCATCATGTAGGTTCTAGAGATTGAAATGAAATCATCGGAGTTGGAGGCAAGCACCTTTACATTTTTGCCATCTTTTTGGCTCTGAGAAAAACATCTTTTTTGTTTTGTTTTGTTTTGTTTTTTAAGACAGAATTTCTATGTGTAGCCTTGGCTCCCTGGAACTCACTCTGTAGACCAGGCTGGCCTCAAATTCACAGTGATCAGCCTGCTTCTGCCTCCAGAATGCTGGGATTACAGATGTGCAGCACCACCAGCCTGCTGAGAAATAATCTTAAATAAAACATCATCAAGAAACCCCATAGGTTGTTGGAAACCATGGAGCATGCATGCCATGGTACAGCTCAATGCGGAGAGGCAAGACTGCTTTGACTTTAATCAACATGAAGCACAGGAAAGGGTCAGGGAAATATCAAGTCATTTTAGGTTCAAATCCTCTTTGTGACCAGAAGGGATCAGCAACTGAGAACACAAAACAACTGCTGCAAGCCACTGAAGTGTTTCTACAAAAGACAAAATAGCCTGTGCTTTCTTCATGTGATAGCATAGATTTAGAATACACAATATGGGTCCGGGTTATATTGTATTAGATCTTCAAAGAGTAACATCCATCTTATTTAAACTGTTAATAGTATCATCTGAGTTTCAATATCATTTCTAGTAATGGTCTTTTTAAATAATATAATTTATTCATTTAGCTCCCTTTCATTTCTTTATCTTGACTCATTGCTTGTTCATCTTTTCACAAACCCAACTGTTAATTTCACTCATCTTTGTATTGTCCTTTTAGTCTTTAATCTCTGCCTTACCTGTTTTCTTCCATCTGTTTTCAGGTTTGGCTTTTAAGAATTTGTCTAAAACTGTGAAGAACATTATTAGGTTTATTTAAATCTCTCTGTTTTTCGTTTCGTGGCCACTCAGCCTATATACTTTTCTCCATAGAACTGTACCCTAAAAGTTATGTTTTCATCATCATTGAACCATAGGGATTTTAAAACAATCTCATTCCTGATTTCTTTGCTGACCTGATAAATAGTCAGAAATCTAGTATTTAATGACTTTTGGCTGGTATAATTGCTGTAGTTAATTTTGCATTTCTTTTCTGAGCTATACCATTATTATCTAATAAGATGCAAGTTTTTAGATCTAGTAAGACTTAGTTTATGACAAAAAAATGTGATTCATTTTGCAGATGGTTTCATGAGCTGATGAGAAAAATGTGTATTGTGGCTGTTGGAGAGACTATTTGGTAGAGTCTGATAGATGGTGCAGTTTTCCCCTGACATTTGGTGATTTCCTTGCCTGGATGACCAATCAGTTAATAAGAATGTGGTGTCAGTATACAGGTCTCTCTGATCAGTCATGTCTAGGACTTCTTGATCTATGAAAATGATTGCACCAATGAGAAAATAGCTTTTACATAAAATACTTCTTGCCTAAAGAAACTGAACTTTTTCACAGTTAATACTATGTCTGGAGATTATTTAAAATTACATATATAACCTGCTACTCTAGTATGAATTCAGCCTGTTTAACTTGACTTTAAGAAAGCAACGTAATGGGGTTGGAGAGATGACTCAGAGGTTAAGAGCACTGACTGTTCTTCCAGAGGACCTGAGTTCAATTCCCAGCAACCACATGGTGGCTCACAACCATCTATGATGAGGTCTGGTGCCCTCTTCTGTAAAACTGTATGCATAATAAATAAATAAATCTTAAAAAAAGAAAGCAACGTAATCAATTTTATTATGCCCTAGATTTCCCATGCAATCAGCTACCTAAGCCAAAAGCATACCTTGAATATTAAAGTAGGTATGCTTCCATGCCCCTGATCAAGGGTAATGTATGTGCGTATGTTGTGGGAATCATGCTGAAGCCAGCTAGCAGGTTAAAAATAATCTTACATGACAAACATCCCATAAATGTAGGAAGCAGCATGTGGGTATAGGTCGATAACATCTTTCTGAAGTTTTAAATGCTCTAATGGGTCAGTTTGAGTAAGTAAAGTAACTTCTTTGCTTGCAAAACTTGGTTAAACATTTCCGTAGAAAAGAATTCCTCATTCCTTTCTCATACCATGCTTTCTGTGCTTTTAAGTAAACACAGAGCAAAGCCTGTTGTTAGGGACAGTCAAACACCATATACTTGGCAGAAAGACAACAGAAAGGCCCCAAATCAGAAACTACAGACAGATGGAAAATAGGGTGACAGAAGTGGGGCACTCAAATTTGGGCTCACTGTTAGTCTAAACTACTCTAAGGAGCCTCTAAACACTATAATGCAGTGCTGACACTCCCCAACATTTACTGTATGTGTTTTCAATTGCTACATCATTTTTAATGGATTGTTCTTTTTATTAAGGTGCAGTGGCTTTCTTTGTCTCTTCTTCCAGTTTTCATCTGGAAGTCAGCTTTTTCAGATAGTAGTATAGCTGCTCTTGTTTGTGCGTGCATAGATTCTGTTTGCCTGGGAATACAACATTCCATACTGTCACTTCCTGTCTTTTAACTTTTGACACTGAGGTAAGTTTCTGGAGACAGGATGCAGTTGAGTTTTTTTTTTTAACATTTCTCAATTCTGAATATTTTTTGTGCTTGAACATTTTCATGTAGGTGTTTTTACTTGTGTATATTTGTGCATGTGGAGGCCAGGGAATGAGATCAGGTGTCTTCCTCCACAGCCTTCTACCTTAGTTTTTAAAGACAGAGTCTCTCAGAGGACATGGACCCTACTCGTCAGGCTAGATCAGCCGGTCAGCAAGCCCCAGGGATTGTCCTGCCTCTGCCACTGTGACTTCCGGATGAATGCCATTGCGCCTGACCTTTTCTAAGCAGCGCTTGCTGATTCAGCAGCACTTTAGACACCAAGGCAACTCCCCACCCCTCAGGCTGCATATTTTCTGGAGCGTTAAGGCTTATATTTAGAGCAGTCACTGCAAGGTACGAACTGATTTCTTCCTTGTTCCTTGTGGAGCTTTACTGAGGTAAAAATGTTTGCCCTTTTCCGAACTGCTGTTTGTCTTTCTATTCTTATGGTGATATATCTTCTTTTCTTCCTCACAGTCTCATGCTGCTGTGGATCTTTGTCTAATGCGTGTAGTATTCTTTCTTTAGTGTCTTCTTTCAGGATGGTTTAGTGGTGGTGGATTGTTTTAGCTCAAGCTGATCCTGGAAGGACTTCATTTCTTCTCTGACTTTAAAGGATTAATCTAATGAACATAGTAATCTGGGTTGGACATTACTGATTTTCAAGGTTTAAAATATATCAGCCCATGGTTCTCATCCATTAGAGTCTTTGCCCTTGATATCCTGACGGGTTTGTCCTTGTGTCTAACTTGGTTCTTCTGTCCGCGGCTTCCTGTACTTTTCTTTGTTCTGCTCCCTCCACATTAGAACTGAAGGACCACATGGAGACGTGCTTCTTTGGTCCTGTCTGCTTGCAATTCTCCTTTACCTGCATAGCCACATCTTTCCCAAGATTTGGGGAATTTTCTACTGAACTTTAACAGAATAGAGTTTATTTGGTTAGACTGTAGCTTCCTTCCTTCTTTTAAAGCAAAATTTCAGAGGATTGGTATCCTCAGCATGTCCCAGTGTTCCTGAAAGTTGTGCCCACGATTGCTGTGGGGTTCTCACTACTGTTTGATTTTTTTTGCTATGTGAAAGTAATAATCCTTTACTCTTGTCTTTAATTTCTGGAAATTTTTAATGCTTGGTCTACAGCAGTGGTTCTCAACCTTCCTAAGGCTGTGAGCCTTTAATATAGTTCCTCATGTTGTGCTGACCCCTAACCATAAATTTATTTTTCTTGCTACTTTATAACTGTAAGTATTCTCCTGATATGAATCATAATGCAAATATCTGTGTTTTCCAATCGTCTCAGAAGACTCCTGTGAATGGATAGTTCAGAGTCTTAACCCACAGGTTGCAACCCACTAATCTAGATGCTTTCTGTTAAATGTTTTATTTGATGCGTCTACTTTTGCATTTTGAAGGTTTCTGTTTGGTTCCGTCTCCCCAGGATCTCTATTTCAATTGCCATTTAAAAAAAAAAAAAAAATTATTTGAACGTATACAGTGTTCTGCCTGTATGTCTGCCTGCCGCCAGAAGAGGGCGCCAAATCTCATTACCATTGCGCCATTTCTCTAGCCACAAATTTACTTCTTTCTTCAGTTTCTTATTTGCTTTTTAAAACTTAGGGAGAATTTCTAAAACTGTACTGTTGAATCTTTGTCATTTTAAACATTTTGGTATTTTTTGATTTGCCATATTTGCTTCTTTACAATTCTCAGATTTTTATGTTCTCTTGACTCTATTGTGGAGTCACCTGAAGGAAACTTCTTGCTCCATCTTATGCCAGAAGCTTTTTATGTCTTATGCTTCCAATGTTGTGGTGCTTAAAGTTTATTAAATATTATATTTTCTTATCGTTTATATTTCTTTCTTTCTTTTTTCCTTTTTTAAAGACATGGTCTCTCTACATAGCTCTGACTGTCCTGGAACTCACTATGTAGACTAGGTTGTCCTGGAACTCATAAAGATCCACTTGCTTCTGCTAAGCTCTGGGATCAAAGGCATGCACCATCACAGAGAGGAAGTATTATATTTTTCATTGCTGTTTTCCAGGGCAAAAAGTCTGACCAAAAGGAGTGCCACACAATGCTTAAACAAAAATTTAGCCCCATTGGAGAAGAAGAAGAAGCTATGGGTCCAGCACCAAAGAAAAGGTGCACTGTGGACATGATGTCAAATCAACCTTTTGAAGCTTCGGTCCAAGTGAAGGAAGAAGGTAAATATGTCGTTGTTGGGTGGACTGATAAGAGCATTTTTACAATTTGAAGAACATGGGAAATGATGGAAGTGATGGGAGTTGCTGAAGGAGAGCAACAGGTCCAAAAGAGCTCCTTGCAGCTAGCCCAGGACAGGCTTGGAGACAGATGCTCTTCCTACTTGGCCATGCTTCTCCCTCAGCTACATTCTCTTTCCCTCCATATTATATTGCCGTGTGAATCCCTGCCTTTTGTCTAATCAACCCCACAAAAACTGCTGTGAACATTAATGGTCTGCAATGACACTGACATTGACTTCTCAGAAGATTCTGATGTAGACAGCCACCCCTTAGTATGACAACTTTCTGGGATTTCTTATTTTATGTGTGCAGACATTGTGTTGCGGTGAAAATAGGTGAAGAGAACAGCTTTGTCAACCACCACTTAACCTCATCAATAGCCTTACTCAGCTGTTAATTCCTTTGGTATAGTGAGTCTTTATGGTGGACCATCATGCTGCCTTCCAACACATCGTGACTCTCTGAGTAAATATTGCACTGCACTTCTACACTTAATTATGTTCTCACTTTTCTCCTGCTCCCTTTGATCTTAGAAATCTCCACCTACATGCACTATGCATGTTTGTGCAAGAACACACATGCATGTGCACCAGTTGCCCTCAAAAAGCCAGGAAAGGGCCCCCTGGGATCGGAGTTGCATATGGGAGTACCTGGACTCAAACCTAGGTCCTCTGGAATGGTAGCCATTATTTTTAACCACTGATCCCTCTACTTAGCCCGAACTTCCTGGGATGTCTGTTCTCAATCTGTTTCAACTTTCTTCTTAGAGGACCCTTGTAGCTGGTTTTCCTCCCCTTTATTTTCTTCTTTTGCTTAGTCATGTAATATTTCCTAACTCAGGCTATTTAAGTCTTTAATTCTAGTTCATGCTATTATGATTAATTCCCAATGAGCAGATGGGTGTTTTCTGCTTGGTCTCCATTCCATCTGTACCCACTTCCTAACACTGTCTCTCAACCCTGCAGCCAGGGTAAGGATATCAGTAGGTAAATATAGTAGGCTACATTCATGCTGAAACAAAAATCCTGTGTTCCCAAGCAAGCAAGATACAACGTGACTCCTGTCCATGGTCCATTAAACAATGCATCACCAGTTCCCACCATCCTATAATTATCTGGGTCCCAGTAGTCACCTTCATACTCTGTATTTATTGTTTACTACACAATGCCTACAGTCCCCTTACCTGGCTCATAGTACATGCTGAGTACTTTTTCTCCACATCTACACAGGCTACCTCTGTCTCCTCCTCTGTTTTGCTCATAAGACTCCTCCCATGGGTAGCACTAACCTAGAGACCCTGTGAGTACCCTCTGCTGCTTTCTCACACTTGTCTTTTGGCTTCTTCCCCAACATGAGAACAACTGAATGTGTGGTGTCTCCACAACACTAAATTCCATAGGAGCAGAGGAGGCTCCTGTCTTCTGGGTCCACTGATGTTGGCTAGCATTAGGCAGGTGCTGGACCTAACAGAACATGACTAAATTATACAAAAGTTTCAGAAGGAAAGGGGAAATCATTCACAATTCACCCTGGCACAAAAGTGAAAGATGAATAGTAATGTTCAGATTTTTAGGGAAGGTTTGCACCTAACATTTTGCCAACTGTGACATCGTTAGGTTTTCAACTTGTAAGCCATGAGTACCAGGGATCTGTGTTGTTTCTTCATTGTCCTGTCCAATGAGTTTGTGCATATGTTTATGGAGCCACAAGCTATGAGGAAGTGCTCTTCTATGCTGTATCTTGGGATCAGTTTGTCAGGATTGAGATTTTTCTCTGATGTATTCTCCTCTGAAATAATTTTAGCCTCCGAATTGCAGAGATGACTTTGTGGAGTCATGGAGTTCACTCACTTCACAGCTCTCTTTGTTCCTTTGCTTTCCAGTTGATACTTACATCCCCATCTCCCAGGTGGAGATGATGGAGGATGATGACTACAAGCCATCTCATGTCTACCCGAAAGAATGGGATCAGGAAGAGTTTAAGCCTATGGTAGGAGATAGTGTTCTCCCGAATCCACAAGATTTTCTACCTGATGACTTTCTTGATCTCAAAGATGGTGATAACATCACAGTTGGAACAGCAAATGCCAGCCTTGAACAAGCTACAAGCACTCTTAATGCAGCAACTAAAGCTTTATTGGAAGCTGGCATCTACGTGGCCCCACCAGACCCAAATGTAATTAATTATGAAATAAAATGTGCCCTGATGACAGAAATTCGACGCTATGGACGACGTAAGTAATCAAAGAATGGCTAGTAACAGAGATAAGGCTGGTGTCTCCAGTTGCATAATTAAAATAACCTCAGAGAGAGCCTTGTCACAACCAAGGTTTCCTATATAACTGAGTATAGTCACTCTACTTTAAAATATCTCAGTAGACTCCATCTTTCATTTGTAATGTTGCTCGGTTATTGCTCATAAGAATTGTATTAGCATCTGTGCATAGGCATTTAGAACACATACACACCATTTAACATTCTTGACCATAAAGCATATTGTTCAAGTATGCACAGATTCACCATGATTCAGTTCTATTTCTTCATTTCTGAGAAATACTAAACTATTCTTACGTTCTCTTCAGAATATGGAAGGATTTTCAGGCTGCTTGAAGAAGTGCAAGGGCCTCTGGAAGTCAAGATACGGTTTGTTAAGTTCACCATCAAGGAAGCGGCAAGGTGGGTACACAGAGGAACCACACATCTTCAAGGTGCTGGGTCACTGCACTGGTTGGGTGAGGGGTGGAGTGCCTGTTTTGAGTTTCTCAGTCCCTGGCCTTCACTCTATAGTTAAGGCTGATGACACAGACATTTAGGTTGATGTCACTTGTGTTTGACACATCTGTCCTGGCCTACTCAACTCTCCTTTGTCACAGTAGTCTTGAGCTGGCACTGATCCTCAGTAGAGACCCTTCATATTGGCTAGAGCACATGGTACCTGGGATGTACTGACTATCCCCACAGATGGTGAGCCCCTGCTTTGGATCACACAGCACTTCCTACATCACAGGTTCTTCGGTCATCGTTGTTGTTCTTGTTGTTGTTGTTGTTGTTTTAACATGATGTATATGTCTGTTTTCAGGTTTAAAAGATACCACTTAATTCATTATCTCGAGAAGATACTGGATGATTTGATGCTAGAAAGCACTATCAAGATCGATGATTTCTAAACCCAAATGCGTGATCCTGTTATTACAGTGGTCAGCAAGATATAAAAAATAGTTTAGTGTGTTCCTGAAGCTTCCTAGCATGTGTTGCCTCTAAGAAAACTGCCTTAACTTACTCTTAATAAAAGATGGCCTTTGTCCCTGTGCATTACTTCTGGCTGGTCTGTTGTTTTTTCTCTCCCCTCTTCTAGTTGATGTTATTGTCTCATCAGATAAATATCATGACAAGTCTGTATTTTAAATCCGGTCACCAGTGTCATCTCTGGTATTTAGTTTTGGTTGTATGCCTAGCCATTGATTGTCAAGCCATCTCTCCAGCCCATCTCTGGTATTTAAAACTGTCATATTTCCCAAGTACAGCTTTTGGAGTACTATTTGTTTTTGTTTTTGGTTGTTGTTGCTTAGTTTTCTGAGCCAGTGTCTCACTGTATAGCTCTGGCAGTCCTGGACCTCCTTGTGTAGAACTCAGAGATCTGCCTGCTTCTGCCTCCTGTGTAGTAGGTTTAAAAGTATGTGCTGCTATACCTGGTGTCCCAACCATCTCTTATTCTCAGTGTCCAGAAATAGCCCCTCATCAAGACCTTGTGTTTAACTTAATAAGCTATCTCTGAGCCTTTTTATTTAACCATCTGGGCTGGGCCATTCCATGTGCTGTGTGAACCGAGCTTCTAGAAATGTCCATCACCTCTAATGACAAAGCACATGAGCACGAAGAAGGTTCTGTATCTTTCACCTCATCCTCCTGTGCCCTTGTAGTGCATTCATATGATAATCAAGTATTACTCCAGAAATTACAGAATCCTCTCCCATATGGTTGTTGAATGAAAAAATGCAATTTCTGTAGTGATGAGCTTTTCACATCCATTTCCATGTCAACAGATTAATTTTGGGATCTCCTTGCAAAGATGATCTAGCAGTGTCTAGAAGTCTCAGGATAGGAAACATGAACTCGGTGTTATAGCCTTGGAAACAGCAGGTGTCGTTGGATGCTTGCATTACTCCCTTCATCATCAAAGACATAAATGAGGTTGGGATAGAAACTGCTTCATAGACTTGGTAACAAAAGGGAGACTTGCTACCTCCTGGTCCTACCTATCCATCTCTACAGGCAGTGCTCTGAGCTAGAAACACAAGCAACTCTTCAAACACAGTCATTTTAGCTGTGAGTGTTGGCACATACACACCTGCCATCCCAGAGTTGGGGAGGTAGAGGCAGGAGGATCAGGTTTTAAAGCTTATCCTTGGCATCAATGTAAGTTTCAAGGCTAGCCCAGACTACATAAGGCTCTGTAAAAATATTATTTCACTCCTATTTCAAACCAGTAAATTCCAGTTATATGACACAAAATGAGGTTAGGCATTTCAATAGCATGCACACTGGATGCAATCTCCCACTTTAAAGACATTGTTGTGTGGAATAGCATAATGGTCAGGAAGGCATTTTCTAGGTTCATGAGTTCTGGTTTTCTTTTGATAATATGGCTAGGAAAAGAAGTCTTAGCCTTCAGTTAATTTCTATCTAAGTAAAAACAAATATGCCCTTTTTCTGTTGGTCAGTTCCCCAAATCATTGGCCTGCCAAGTGGAAGCCAAGTACTCACTCTGGGTGGTAGTGTCTTACGTAGTCTCACTGTCATTTCCCCTGTTTTTGTTTTGATTGAGTACTGAACAGTGGGATTGATCTTGGAATTTAATCTCCACAGACTAGTGTGTAATATATAACCTGCCACCATGATCATAATGTCCCATAGCAGTGTGGAAACTTTAAGAATGTGCACCGAAGATGTATGGGTGTGCTACTAGTTTCGAATGCTGTTTTGTCCTGCGAATGCTGTTTTGTCCTGCATACAACCTTCAGAAGCTAGACCTGCCACTAACTGGAGTGAGCTTGGGAGTGATTTTTCTTGTGGACTCCAGCCAGCCAGGGTTTAACTGAAATCTCAGCTTTGGTTTTGTGAGAATCCCAGCAGAGAGCCACAGTACTGTTCATTTCCGTATTTTGTTGCTTTAAGCTGTCTGTTGAGAGTAGCTTGAAATGCAGCAGTGGAGAAACTAATATAGGTGCTGCCTACATGTTGTTAGTGATTAAAGTCACGCATGAGGTTTTTTTTTTTTTTTGGCATATTTGTTTTCTTGTTTTCCTTATCAACTGGCCACAGGGAACTATTCCTGAAGCCACAGATACTATACAAGAAAATCTTTTTTTTTTTTTTCTGGGCCCTACTCCAAACTAGCAGATTCTTGCTCAACATTTCAGCACACAGCCCCAAGGTAAATTGTTGCTGGGTCCCCTTTTTAAAGCCAAGATGCATGCATGTATTTGTTCATCTTACAAGCACTATCCTGATATGCCTTAGATTATGTGATCACCAAAGTATCACTTATTTTAAAAGCCCTGGTTTTATTTAGGAATGATTTCTCATGTCCTGTCTAGCAAGTGTGCTGCCAGGGTGTCTGTTTTCCATTTCCTGTTCAATGAGAATGATGCCAGAATTCAAAGAAATGATGCTATATTTTTGTCATCATGATCCCTAAGGGGTATTTTAGGATGTAAGCGTGAGGTAAGAAGTGGTACTGGGGGGTGGAGAAATGACTCTGTGAATAAAATGCTTGCTGAACAAACATGAAGGCCTGAGGTCAGATCCCCAGAACCAATACAAAATCCAGCACAGTGGCTTACACCAATAATCCCATTGCTTCAGTAGGGGAGACACAAGTATCCCTGGGGCCTTCAGAGTAGCCAGCCCAGCTGAATTGGCAAGCTCCAGGTTCAGTGAGAGACGCTATCATCAAAACTAAGGTGGACAGTGTTTGAGGAAGACACACATGCAAACACATATGAACATGAATGTACATGCTCCACAGCTTGCACACACAAAGTGATGTTACATTGACTTTTTTTTTAAACTTTATTTATTTATTTTTATTTATTTGCCTTGGTGTTTGCCTGGAACTGGAACTACAGACAGTTGTTAGCTGCCATGTGGGTGCTGGGAATCGAACCCGGGTCCTCTGGAAGAGCAGACAGTGCTCTTAACCGCTGAGCCATCTCTCCAGCCCCTACATTGACTTTTTAAGTGAAATCAAATTTGTCCTTTATCAGGTGCCCAGGAACACACTGATTGTAAAAACAAGGAAGCTGCATAGAAAATCACAGTGGTTACTAGAATAATCATCTGATTATAGTTATCACCATTGCTGTCATTCTCTGAGATGCATGTTATATAAGGGTGCATCTTTAATTTTTGATCATCACAATCCCTCTATTAATGGAGTGCCGTTTTTAGTATGCTATTACTATAGGTATGCAGTTTTAGTCATTCCCTCTAGGCCTTTCATATTGCAATAGCCTTTTCACAGAAGGTCAGAGAACCAATGTATATCTGCCATTTTCTCAATGTCCATTTTAATGATAGCTTTATGAATTTTAGGCTCTTAAGGGTGAGGGTGAGTTCATGAACCAATCAGAGATGGATGTAATTACAGCTCAATTGATTGTATGATCTCTACTGTCACCCATGAGCCATAGTGACATTTTGTTTCTCTGGAAATGAGTGTTACTTCAGGGATGGTATCAAATAATTTGTGAATTTTGTTTCTGTTTGACTGCACTGTGTGTGTGTGTGTGTGTGTGTATGTATGTGTTTCAGATTCAACATTATTTCTGAGTGTATCTGTCACTATTCTGAACTAGATCAGTGAGGTTGCCATGGTCTTATGTCATTTTTTGCTTCCTTGACAGGTACTCAACAAGAGCTGAGATTTTTTTTTTCTTATGGTTTTAGAGAGTAGTATGTCCAAGGTCAGAAGCATACATGTCATGAAGTGTTTCTTGCTGTGTCACATGTCAAAAGGCAGCATCTGTCTTGAAGAATTGGAAGATGGTCAACCTCACTCTATTTTATTTTACTTTACTATATTGAAACAGAGTCTTATGATGTAGCCCTAGCTGGCCTGGTATTCATTATGTAGAACAGGCTAGCTTTAATTCAAAGAGATCTCCCTCCTAAGTGCTGACATTAAAGATGTATGCCACCACACTCAGCCAACTTCACTTTCATTTTGCTTGTTTTTAAGAAGATTTATTTACTTATTATATAAATAATAAAACAATGTTCTGCCTGCACACCAGAAGAGGGTGCCAGATCTTATTACAGATGGTCATGAGCCACCATGTGGTTGCTGGGAATTGGACTCAGGACCTCTGGAAGATCAGTCAGTGAGTGCTCTTAACCTCTGAGCCATCTCTCCAGCCTGCCAACCTCACTTTTAAAACCAACCTGCCCTGCTGATTACTAACCCACTTTAACACTGACAATTCACCCAGGAATGGAGATCCCTTATAATACAATTATGTCTTAGAAGCTCTGCATCTGGTCTGGAGATGTTGCTCAGTTCTATCTTCAAGCCCTCAGCTTTATCTTTAGCACTAGAAAACAGTTGTAAAGTTCTACCTCTCAACTCTGTTGCATTAGGAAGCAAACCTCAAGGGACACATTCAAACTACAGCATCTTCTTGGTATGGGGTGGAGTCATCCAGTCATACTGAATGAAGAGTATCAGCTTTGGGAGCTCATGGGGGGCATACTGCAGCAGAACATCCTTTTGAATATTGGGTTCACTAAAAGATTTATTAATGCCATAGATATACAGACAATCAGTAGCACAGCCCAGGCCTTAGGTTCAGCCACAACATCATAGGTAGGCAGACAGAATAGTGAGAAATCTGATTAGAATTAGGCCTACAAGGCAGAGTTAGGAGTGTGCTTCTTCAAGATCTCAGAGGAGGCTAGAAGGGTTTTCAACATGAATCTATAGCCAGGCTGGCCTTAATTCCCGGCCACTCAGTATGTTCACATCTCTTGATTCTATTTCTCTGGAGACACCTGAATAATTCACCTACCTCTACAATGCATCATAACTCTAGTAACTGATCATAGGTCCATTTGGCAAAGGTTGGGACAAAAATTAACAGGAATCATTTTTCAGTGAAGCATGCATGGCTCTTCCTTAAGAGCAGAGCCACATCAACTTCTGGCAAACAGGACAGTCATTGGAGAGGTGCCTGGGCTCTCCTTAGGAAATCATTTATGAAGTCATGTCCTCAGAGCATACCAAGGTGGACAAACAGTTCTTTGCACAGTCAGTTTATTCTAACATTGCATTCTCATTTTTCCTTCAGATGCCTTTCTATCAGTAAGCCAAGCCTCATCTGAGATTTGTCCTTAATTTTTAATAAATCACCCCTGGGCCATATTGTTGGTTAGGTCACTAACCAACAGGCTGTGAAAAGCTCCTTTAACCTCTGAAATCAAACTACTGAATCCAGAGACTAGGTATAATAAGCAGCAGAGCCTTGGTATTATAAGCACACATCAATATGTTTAGTGTTAACATTATTTTCCTTGTACCTTCATACACCATCCTTAAAATTCATATCCACACAAACTCTCTGTGTTCTTGCCTAATCATAAAGTGGGAACTCCTGGAGATAATTGTCTTAACTGCTGAAATGCTTCATAGTTCACTTTGGGGGCTAGTGAGAGAAAGGGGGTGTGCTAATGAGAATCCACAGGGCTCCACAAGATCTCCAGCTCCCACAAGACAACAAGAGACCCTTTAGGTGAAGGTGAAGCAACCTCATTGGGCAAGAGTCAACGTTGCATTTCTTCTAATGAGACACTGGAATATTAAGAATATTTTAGGAGTAAAGAAACTGAGCTTCAGCGGAGTTTGTATATGTGCCCTCCCACTCAATATTTGAAGAATTTAAAATATTTTTTGTAGAACAGCTTTATTTTTGTTGATTTTTAATTAATTTTCTTGTAACTCTTTTTTAAGACAAAGTATCACAGTATAGCCATGGCTGTCCTGGAGTTTACCATATAGACCACACTAGCCTTGAACTCATAGAGATCTGCCTGCCTCTGTCTCCTTAATGCTGAGATTAAAGACATGTGCCAATATACCCAGCCTGAAATGTGTTACTTATTATTTTCCAGTATAATTATATTCATTTATGATACACAATATAACTACATATGTACAGATTTAGAAATTATTATATGAAGTTATTTATCACCCCATATACCTGGGGGGGGTCAGAACATTTAAAATCTATTCTCAAAGTCATTACTGTAACACCAGAACTAAGAAACTTAAGCAGGGGGATCTCTATGCGGTGAAGCCAGACTCTGTCCAAAGTACAGAGACAAACTCCACAGGCTCTGCAGTGTTTAGGTGTATAGGACACTGTTGGTTTTCACTAACTGTAGTTGCTAGGTTACAGATTCGAACTCTTGCGCACATTCCTCCTATCTAATCACCTTTGTACTGCCTGACAAACATCCATCCCCTAACCTATGGCCCTAGGTCCTTAGCAACCACCATTCTTTTGTCTCTGCTTCTGTGAGTTCAACACTATTTTTTTCAGTTAGAATCCACATGAGAGTGAGGTCATGCAATATTTGTCATTCACTTAGCACAGCAGCTTCCAGGTTCAACCATATTGTGGCAAATGACAGAATTTTATTTATTTCTTCTTTTTTTCTACTTCATGGCATTGACTTCTGAGATTACAGCACTCCACTAAATTTCCTTTTTTTTAAAAAAAAATCACAATCAAATTCCACTGTGCATGTGTGCCACATTTTTTTTAATCCATTCATCTACTGATAGAGGGTACTAGGATTGATTGTGTATCTTGGACAATGTACATAATACCACCATGATGGTCACTTTAATTCTTCCTGAGGTCAAACACAGTAGTAAAATTTCAGGATCATAAGATAGTTCAGTTTCGGCTTTTATTTTTTGTTTTGAGAGCTCGTCATCCTATTTTCTGTAATAGCTACCTTAATTTCCATTCTTAACAACAGTGTGGGCTTTGGAAAAAGTTCTCATCTTTGAACATCCTTGGCAACAGTTGCGTGTGTATATGTAGTCATGTGGATAGCCATGCTACTGTATGCGCATATATGTAGAAGCCAGAGTTAAGCCACAGGTTGAGAGTAGAGTTGTTTGTCTGGTGCCATCCACCTTGTTTTTTTGTTTTGTTTTGAGAGTCTCTCACCTGGTTGGCTAAGGCTTACTTGGGCAGTGAGTTCCTGTCCCTGTCTTCCCAGCATAAGGATTACAAGCAGGTACCTCCACACCTAGCTTCTTAACATGAATTGTAAAGACCAAACTTCCATTCTCATGGCAAGCACTTTATCAACTGAGCTATCTCTGAGCCTATGTTTCTCTTTCTTTTTCATTAGCTTCTGTTACTTTTAAATAAGGGCACTTCTAATAGATACAAAGTGAAGTTTCATTGTAATATTATCAACCAATTTTCATGATCTCATTCTTTTCTACTTAGTGGGCTAAAATTAACAGGTGGAAAATTCACTTAGTGCTGTAATTTACCTGATGGCAGAATTAAATGTGGGACTTCATGTTCTCAGTCTCAGCTCCTGTCATCATAAAAATATTCAGCTAACTTCATGTGGATTTTTGACATAGAACATGGATATGACATCATTTTCTCCCTTAAGCCATCCAGCAGATTCTGAGACACTCAGACATCAATAATCTCTTCCTTAATCTGACTTTGGTATTTGGAGTGACCTTTATCACCTAGTTTCATTTAGTAGGAGCTTGAACACTGATCCTCTGAAAGAACAGCTAGTGCTCTTAATACTGAGCCCTCTCTCCAGCCCCATGGTTTCTGCTTTCTTGGTTGTGAGGCCTTTATCTCCCAAAGAGAATGCAAGATCCTTGAATACAGTATTTCATTTATCATCTGTTATTATCCCCTGTCATTCCTCCAATGCGATCTCTCCAGACCACATGCCCTTAGGCTTCCCCTGACCAATTTAATTGGTACCTGTTTATTAAGTGACTCCAGAATCCAGAATATTCTCTACTTACTTGCCCTTTTATAGGAGAAAGGAAAAAAAAGGCCTTACTTAGTCTTGGCGTGTGAGCTCATGGAAGTGTATGGACTGTGGACCAACAGTTGGAGAGCCAACATGGGACTGACCTGGGCCCCCTGCATGTCTGTGACAGTTGTGTAGCTTGGTCTGTTTGTAAGGCTCCTAACAGTGAGATCAGGATCTGTCCCTGGCACTTAGCTGGCTTTTGGGAACCTGCTCTCCATGCTGGATCACCTTACCCAGCCCTGACATGGGAGGAACTCAGTCCTACCTCAACTTGATGTGCCATACTTTGTTCAAGCCCATGGGAGGTCTGCCCTTTCTGAATGGAGATGGAGGAGGAGGAGATGGGGAGAGGGGTAGATGGAAGAGAGGGTGGGGTGAAGGGGGGGAATGGGAGGAGAGGAGAGAAGAGAAACTGGTCAGTATGTAAAATAAATGATTGAAAAAGTTAATACAGTAAAATAAAATTTAAAAAATATGCCAGGGCAGGAGAGATGGATTAGCAGTTAAGATGTGTGTTTCTCTTATAGAGAACCTGGGTTCAATTATCAAAACCCACATGGTAGCTACAAGTGACTATAACTCCAGTTCCAGGTGATCCAATACACCCTTCTGGCTTCCAATGACAGTAGGTACAGAAGTGTTACAACCAACATAAATGCAGCCAATATACTCAAACACACATACTCAAACACATAAAAGAAAAATAAAAAGTCCGTCTTATAAAAATATGATGTCCCATATCCCACACTGCACGTTTTAAGTGGACCATTCAGAAGTACCAAGGTCTGCTGTGTGAAGGACTTGAGACCCACTAAACTGTATTCATTCCTCTTCCACTTCTAGCTCTTAGCAAACACTTTTCTACTCTCTGTTTCAGTGATACAACATGAGTGGATCATATAGTATCTGTTCCTTTGTGGCTGATTTCCTCAAGGTTTATCCACATGAATAAGAATCCTTTTTAAGGGTGCATAGGAATCCATTGTCTGTATCATAAGCCTTTATCTAGTTATCTGAATATAGATATTTGGTTGTTTCCATGCCTTAGCTACTGTGAACAATGGCACCATGAACATAGGTGTGCAGATGTTTCTGAAAGACATTTATAGAATTCTTTTTGGCATATATCCAGAATAAGATTGCTGAGTAGGGGGCTGGAGAGATGGTTCAGCGGTTAAGAGCACCGTCTGCTCTTCCAGAGGACCCGGGTTTGATTCCCAGCACCCACATGGCAGCTGACAACTGTCTGTAGTTCCAGTTCCAGGCAAACACCAAGGCAAATAAATAAATAAATAAAGTTTTTTTTGTTTTTTTTTTTTTTTTTTTTTTTTTTTTTTTTTTTTTTTTTTTTTTTTTTTTTTTTTTTT
>PVIH01026721.1:0-18256 GCA_004025045.1 Sigmodon hispidus | reverse complement strand
AAAAAATAATGAAGTTAGTTCTGACTCATCAGGAATAAAATCAGCAGTTTCAATGTGTAAAACAACTGTTTCTGATTACTGAGAGTCAGTGACTATGTTAGGAGGTTCTGTAAAATCCATTAATCCAGTATGATAGCATGTAATTTTGACTTTTAGAGAGAATTATAAGTGCTTTGAGGTACTTTACTTAAATTTTCTAATTTTAAGCAGCTTTTTCTAATGTGTTTGCATCAGTATAAAATATAGGTGCTCCAGCAATTGGTGTTCCCCATACAACATGAGGAAGAATCCAGTTAGTTCACTGCATAAATTGAATCCTTTTACTATGGTAATGTCTGTTGTGCATCTCTGCCCCCAAATTACTACAAGCTTCATGCCAAGGTTCACTTTCTGCCCAAAGTTTGTCAATTTCTTCACTAGTTAAAAGTACAACAATTTCTGTTGGGTCTATTTCTATCAATTGACAGTCTTAATTCTTTGAAAATCTAACCAGAAGTCTTTTCCACAAATGTCTTTAATTTCTCACTAGGTTTATGTGGTAAAAATATTTTCAGTATAATATTTTCCTTTGCATTAAAATTCCTATAGGAGAATGTTTAGAAGGTTAAATAACCAGAATGTTATTAAGGTCTGAATTCACATGAGTCACATGTGCATCCAGTAATTTCTCTTCCACTAAAGCAAATTCACTCTCAGCTTCAGTTGATAATTCTCTCAGACTATTTAAGTCCTTATCACCATATACAGTTTTAAACAAACTATCTGGTATATTGTTTTTTATTAGTTAGCTGTATATTGGAAATGTCTTCTATCAGTATTTAAATATAATTAAAAGTCTGAAATCTATTTCTCCTGATTGCACCTTTTGGAGTCTAATCTTTTGTTTACCTATTTTGTATTCTAAACAATTCATAGAATCTTCTCTTTGTATTTTTTTAAGAAACAATTTGTAAGCCCCAAGAAGGCCTTTTTCTTTTTTACTTCTTGAAACACTTTTTCTAATGTGCCTATATTTGAGTCAGCCAATAAGATATTATCCATGTAAGTGATAGATTGTGGGAAATGCTTGGGTATCACTTCTAATTTCTAATGGCTGCCATTCAAAATTTTGGCAAAGAGTAGGGCTATATGACATTCCCTTTGGGAGAACCCTTCAATGATATCTCTTTATATGCCAAAAATGATTTTAAATCGGCACTGTAAAGGCAAATTTTTCCTTGTTCTGATCTTTTAGAGGTATAGCAAAGAAACAGTTTTTTAAAGTCAATAATTATAATAGGTCATTGTTTAGGTAACAGAGAAGGAAAAGGAATTCCAGATTAAGGAGAGCCCATAGGTTGAATCACATTGTTTAACACTCCTTAGATTTGTTACCATTCTCCATTTTTCAAATTTCTTTTTGGTACAAATACAGTAGAATTCCAAGGGCTGATTGATTCTTCAATATGCTCAGCATTTAATTGCTACTGTACCAGCTGTTCTGTGACCTAGAATTTCTCTTTTGTTAAATGTCATTGCTGAACCCCTACAGGCTTATCTGTTAACTATTTTAAAGGTAGTGCTATGGATACATTTGGAATATTAGGAGATGCTATGCCTTGTTTTCATACAATTTGAATCATTGGTTACTGTTTCTCATTATACCTTCTAATATTTTTCCCCAAAATGTATTTAGTTTATGGTTTATTTCTTAGATGGAAGAAATGTTAATCTAAGTATTCCATTGTTGTAATAAGTCTTATCCTCATAAATTCATAGCAGTGTCAGCCACATATAACATTAATGTTTTTCTCTTTGTCCTTAATGCCCTACACATTTGAGCCATTTTGCACTCTATTTTACCTGGGATAAGGTCCTAATTCCAAAAGTAAAACATTTACTTCATGAAGGGGCCTATTTGGATACCAAGATTCTGATAAAATTATCGTTACATCCACCCTTGTGTCTACCAAACTTTCAATGACAATGTCATTTATTCATATTTTAATTTTATCCTTTGCTCATTTACAAAAGTTTGACAAAATATTTGTGTCATTATTTTTCCTGAATATTTTGTTCTCTTTTATGTAGCTGTTGTAATGTCCAATGCAATGTTGTTTTTTTTAGAATTGGCTTGAGGTTTTTAATTGCTCTGGGAAGGCATTTCCTCCATGATGACAGGATAAGACTGAACTAGATATTTTATGGGGCCTACAAAAGCCCCCTCAAGGCATTTTCTGAAGGCAAAAATTACCTGTCTGCCCCTTGTTGACCTATTCTCCTTTGTCCAATACCTGACTTTATCACATCCTCTGCATACTCAATCTACTTAATCATCCAGTAATAACCCTCAGGTGTATACCCAAAGGATGCACATTCATACCACAAGCACATTTTCTCAACTTTGTTTATCGCAGAATTATTTGTAATAGGCAGAACCTGGGAGCAACCTAGATGACTCTCATCTGAAGAATGGATTATAAAAATGTGGTATATTAACACAATCAGCAATAAAAATATGATATTCTGAAATTTGCTGGCAAATGGATGAAACTTTAAAAAATCATTGTGAGTAAGGTAACACAAACCAAAACAACAAGCATGATATGTAATCACTCTTAAGTAAATTTTAGACATAATTCAAAGAATAACAGTGCTACAATCCACAACCACTGAGCAGTTAAGGAAACTAACAGCAACATCTATGGAGCCTTCTGATATGGGGAAATAGTTAGGTTCTCTCAAGTAATTTGGGACCCTAATGGAGTGGGAGTAAGGAAAGTTAGAAAGAGAATATGAGAGGACAGGATGGATGAGTTGGGGAAAGACAGTGAGAGAGAACAATGAAAGAGATATCTTAATAGAGGTAGCCATTGTGGGGTTAGAGAGAAACCTGGTGCTAGGAAAATACCCAAAAGCCCACAAAAGTGACCCCAGCTAATACACTAATAGTGGAGAGGGTACCTAAACTGACATTCCCCTATAATCAAATTGATGACCACTTCAATTTTCCTTTTAAAATCTTCATTCAGAAACTGATGGAGCCAATGCAGAGATCCATGGCTAAGCATTCCCCGTCCAGGTGAAGAGAAGGAGATTACATAAGCATCAAGATCATGATGAGAAAACCCACAGAGACAGCTGACCTGAGTTATTGGGAGTTTACTGACTCTGAATTGACAGTTGGGAAACCTGCACGAGGCAGAACTATGTCCTCTGAATGTGGATGGCAATTGAATAGCTTGGGAAGTTTGTGAGGCCTCTGGCAGAAGAACCAGTATTTATTCCTAGTGCATAAACTGGCTTATTGAAGGCCATTCCATACAGAGAAACACCTTGCTCAGCTTTGATACTGGTAGAAGTGGCTTGGTTCTCTCTCAACTGGATATGCCAGACAGCATTGATTTACCCTGGGAGTCCTTACTTTCTCTGAGGAATAGATAAGGGTACTGGTTAAAGGGAAGCTGAGGGATGACTGGAAAGAGAGGGGAGAGAGGGAGAACAGTGGTGGATACGTTAAAAAATACTAGATAAAGAGAAAAAAATAAATATACATTTATATTTATACTACATGTTTGAGTAAATATATGATTATAAATAAAAAGTTTTGAATAGCTATTAATTTTAGGTATACAATGATAATTAAAGTTAAGAACAATAGCCCTTAAATTTATATTTTTAGGATATAAAGTTATTAGTTTATGCAGTGTGTATCTAGATGTAGTGTATTTACACATACCTGTATGTGCACATTACAAACATAAGAAGACATGCAAACAAGATTTTTTTAGTTACTAAAATCAAAGAAAACAAAAAGTGGCAAAGTATTGGCAAAAGAAAAATCTGAGATTAAGCTTGAAGTGGGTAAGTGTTGAGAGATGTTTGCAGCTTCTAAACAAAGCAACAAATAGTCTATATATTTTGAGATTTTGACTGAAATTTGATTATAAACTGACATGATGAGAGGACCAATCCAAGGTTAAAATTTTCTCTTTAAACAAATGAATCTAAAATCTACAGTCTATCTTCTTCTATATCACTCTGTCACATATTTTCTGAACTCCCCTTATTTTAAAATTATTAATATAATTTTTTTAAATGCCTTCCACTGTTTTCCCTCCCTCTCCATTTCCTACTTCTCTTCAGATTCCCCTACCTCCTTCCACCCTGTTCCCATCCACTCCTCAAAGGGGGTAAGACTTCCCTTGAGCAATAAAGAAAAATATTTTATTGTACTATTACACAGGATAACTGCAAGAACCAAACCTGTGACAGTGTTGTTTATTAATTTTATGCTGATCAGCCTAGGGCCCAGGTATATAACTTGCTAACTCCTTGATCTTAACTCTACCCAGGATTCTTGGTCAGCCATTCAGCTTGGTACCTTTTCTCAGCAGCATTTCAACTTTTTTTCCTCTGTGTTTTCCAGCATCCCTATATTGTCTCTACTCTGCTCTGAGATGTTCCCAAAGTTTTCTTAGTCTGATAGCTCTGTCCACACTTCCTGCCTGCCTCTGTCCAATCAGCTTTTTATTAAACCAGTAGGAAGGACAGATATTTACAATATACCAACATAATCTCACTATAGGGCTGGCTTATAGTTTCAGAGGTTTAGTCAATTATAAGAAGAAAAAGCATTGAGGCATACAGGAAGTCTTGGTGCTAGAGAAAAAAGCTGAGAGCTCTAAATCTTGACTGGAAGGCAAAATAAAGTAGTCTGCCTCATTAGGCATGTCTTGAGCATATATGCAAACCACAAAGCCTCCTTCCATAGTGACACATTTTTTTTTCAAACAAGAACACATCTATTCCAACAAGGCAACAGCTCCTAAAAGTATTAATTTTATTCAAGGACTTTTTTTCAAGACACCACAGTGTACTCATTTCTTTTCCAATGCACTGTTAAAATACTGAGACCAAGGCAACTTATAGAAGAAAATTTATTGGAATTTATGGTTTTATAGGATACGATCCATGACTGTATTGCTGAAGATCAGACAGACAGACATAAGTGCTGGAACAGTAGCTAAGATTTACATTGCTTTTGTTGTTCTGATTGTTTTGTGTATACAAAAGTATATATATTTACATCACACCAAAAACATATACCCTACCTCATCTCCTACAAGTATCTGCCTTCTATCTCTCCTCCCTTTATTCACAACTCCTGTTTTGTTTCAGAAAATGGTGGGTTTCCCATAGATAGTAGCCAGCCATAATATATTATATTGCATTGATACTAGGCACCTCCTGTTATATTAAGTTTATATGAGGAAATCCAATATGAGGAAAGGGTCTCAAAACTAGGCAGGCTAGCCAGAGAGTTAGGTCATGAAAAGTCTGTTGCATGTATCAACTCAAAAGATCTATGTTTACATGTATAAAATGTGATCAGGATAAGTCCAGTCAAAACTCCAGCAGGCATTGGGGAAGGGCTCCAGTGACCTCATCCACACCTGAAAAGTATTGGTTGTTGATGTCTGCTGAGGGCTGTAAATTCACTATCCTTTGCACATGTGGCCACTGGTAGATTGTTCATGGCCCAAGGGATAGTCACACACCCATATGCATATGGATAGCATTAAATGAAGTGAGGAGATTATTAATAATAGAAACAAAATAAAAATAAATGAAAAGAAGATATACCATTGATAGCAAATACTCTTGATGAAGGGTACTAAGGAAGTTGGTGGAAGTAGAGGTAGATAGATACAATCAATATACTTTGTATAAATATATGAAAAATGGGGTTCAAATAATAGAAAAGCAATGTAAAAGACCACATATCAGAGCCCACTGTTAAGAAACCCTAGAAAATGGAAAGAGACCAGTTGTGATGGGAACTGAAGCTGTGTTTTTCTGAAGTTACAGAGCAGGGAGGGTGAACAAAAACTGGAAAGATGCATGTTTGCTATTATAGTCTAAAAACCGCACAGAGGAAACTATTACTATGCCTTAATAGTTTCCCAGCAGGTAATTACTTTCCATGAGAACACACACTGACTCTAAAAGTGACATCTTAAGTCCTTGCACACTCACCCTGGTAGCTAGTTTTAGGTCAACTTGACAAAAGCTATAGTCATTTGGGAGGAAGTATTCTCAACTGAAAAAATAACTTTATATGATTAATCTATATGCAAGGCAGTAGTATTTTTTAAAATTATTGATTGATGTGGGAGGGCTTGGCCCATTGTGGATGTTGCCATTACTGCGTGGTGGTTCTGCATGCCATGAAAATTTAGGTTGACCAGGGAAGAATGTAGCAAACCAGTGAGCAGCACTCCTTGATGGCATCTGCTTCATTTTCTGCCTCCAGGTTTCTGCTTTGTTGGAGTTCCTGCCCTGACTTCACTCAGCAATGTAGTTTGATATGGAGCTTTAAACTAAAATAAATAATTTCCTCCCCTATTTGTTTATTTTCATGGTATTTTATCATAACAATAGGAACCCTAATTAAGATAGAAATAAACACCAGTAGTTGGGCATTTCTGTGACAAACCTGATCATATGTTTTGAGGAAGATTGAACTTTGGAACTTTGTCTAGAAAAAAAAATTGAAGATTTGGACCTTAAAGAGCTTTTGTGAAAACTTAAGAGATAATGGTCAGAGCGCTGAAGACTGAAGATGGTGGAGTTCTGGCTTTGAAATTTTCAGAGGGAAGTTTGAGAGTTCCTCACACATTCTAACTTGGCTGTTCAAATGATAGTTTCAATGAAGAATCTGTGATTCTGGTTAACTGGAGTTGAAGAATTGGCTATGATTAACAAAAGACCACAACAACTAAAGTGATTACTTTACTTTGTTGAGACAATTGATGCTAATCCCTGGAGCTAAGAAATTACCAGTAATTAAGAAGAGAGCATAAAACTTGTAGTATTTGCTCAGAATTAGTATATAGAATTTGTAGTCTAGTGAGAGCTAATTAGGGCTGCATCTCCTGCTGCCAGCTATAATTGGGAATGTAGATATTATTTTGTTCATACTTGTTACATGAAATTTTGTTTGTGTTCTAACAAAATTGTCATAGAGATCAGAGGGTATAGCTAGTCTTGATCCCACCATTTGTGAGCGAGAAGCAGAAAAATCAGGCGTTCAAAGCTACCCTGGGCTACACAAAATTGAACTAGTCTAAAAGAGAAAGAAATCAAGTTGTGGTGGTACATGCCTTTAATCCCATAACCATGGAGGTGAAGACTAGAATATAAGGAGAGTGCAGATAGGAACTTCCTTATTTAGAATAAGAATTCCAAAAATTATGAAGTCTCTATCTTCTGCTCCACATTCTATCTAAGGACTCATAGGAATATGAAGTCTCTAGCCCCCTCATGTTCTGAGGATTCTTAGATGTAAGAAATTTCTAGTGGCTGCTGCACTGCATTTCTGAATATTTTGCTTTCCCCTAATATCTTGTCCTTGGGTTTTTATTAATAATACTAATTATTAGTATTGATAATACTAATTAGAATCACACTTCATCTGGCATTTTACTTAAGGAAATGAATTTGCAAAAAGTTACTTGCCTGTGGCTTTTCAGCCCCTGACAGACACTAGAGCTGCACTTGTGGGCTCCAGCAGGAGTTACCATCTTGTTAAGTAGGCTTTTTTCTTTTTTTTTCCTAGGAACTTTGAGCTATTTTGGAATATTTATAGTGCAGATTCTCTGCAGGAAACTCCAAGGGTGTTTGGGTTCCAAAGGCTGCTGGAGTTTTAGCTTCTTTCATGAATTCTCTCATTCACATGTCTAGCTCTTTGGCTTCTTCTTATCTGGTTAGCTGTGGTCTTTCCCTGGACACCCTCCTTAGGCTGCTGCCAAACTGGGTAGGGGCTTTTACCCATCTTTCTCCTCTTTGGGCTTCTACTATCCTATTAATCAGCAGTCAGCCTCTTCTTCACCATCATCCTCACCATCATCCTCAATCAATTTGTTGAGAAAATTGGGAATTCTTGAAGGAGGGGATTAGTATTAAAAATAGAGAAAATTTTCCCACATTAAAAGTGGGAAACACTATTTTAATGAATTGAGTTAGATCTCTGTATGATTACACAATGCATGATTTAAAAATTGAACATAAATAAAGAGATAATCAACTTATCTGAACTTGACATAATGTTGATTTTTTTAAATTTATTTTTATTTTATTATCATGAACAAAGAAGACACAGTTTCTGTCCTTGTGTATCCTTATTCAAGGTCCCTTCCCCCTGCCACCACATCAGGTAATTCTCTCTTCTCCAAAACTCCCCATCTCTCTGGGCAGGCAGCAGGCAGTCCCAAGGTCCCGCTGTTCCAATACTGCTTAGTTAAGCCTCCACTCCTGGCAGATACTGTTTTCTCCCCAAAACCTCAAGACTGAGTCAGGTGTTCCTCTAGGGGGAGGGGGATCCAAGGATTCATTCCAGGGTGTTTCTGATCCATGGCTGTTCAGTGGTTGTGGTTTGCAGCTTGGGAATGTTTTGTTTTTCCTGGTTTGTTTGTTTAGAGACCACTAATGAGTGAGTACATCCTCTGCTTATCTTTCTGGGTTTGTGATACCTCGCTCAGGAGGATATTCTCCAAATCCATCCATTTGCCTGCAAATTTTATGGTATCATTTTTTCTTACTGCTGAGTAGTACACTATTGTGTAGACGTACCACAGTTTGTTAATCCATTCTTCAGTTGAGGGGCATCAGGTTCTTGCTACCACAAATAACAATGCTATGAACATAGTTGAGCTAAGGCCTTCGGAGTGTGACTGTGCATCTTTAGGGTATACACCCAGAAGTGGTATTGCTAGGTCCTTGGGGAGATTGATTGCCAATTTTCTGAGAAACCGCAATACTGCATTCCAAAGTGGCTGAACAAGTTTGTACTCCCACCAACAATGGGAGTGTATCCGCATCCTCTCCAACATAGGCTGTCCTCTGTGTCTTTTATCTTAACCAATCTAACAGGTGTCAGGTGGTATCTCAAAGTTGTTTTGATTTGCATTTCTCTGATGGCTAAAGATGATGAGCACTTTTTCAGGTGCCTTTCATCCATTCCTAATTCTTCTGCTGAGAACTCCCTTTTTAGATCTGAACCCCATTTTTTGATTGAGTTATTCAAGGTTTTGGGCTCTAGATTCTTGAGTTCTTTATATATCTTAGAGATCAGTCCTCTATCACTTGTAAGATTGGTGAAAAACTTTTCCCATACTGTAGGCTGTTGTTTTGTCCTATTGACAGTGTCCTTGGCTTTACATAAGATTCTGAGTTTCAGGAGATCACATTTATTGATTCTTGATTTTAGTGTCTATGCCCCTGGTGTTATATTTAGGAAGTGGTCACCTGTGCCAATCGTAGAAGTGTATTTCCACTTTCTTTTCTATTAAGTTTAAAG
This sequence comes from Sigmodon hispidus, assembly GCA_004025045.1. Taxonomy (NCBI): domain Eukaryota; kingdom Metazoa; phylum Chordata; class Mammalia; order Rodentia; family Cricetidae; genus Sigmodon; species Sigmodon hispidus. Next base: position 8,916 of record PVIH01026721.1, on the reverse strand, counting down.
TGGCTGGGTTTAAGTTGAGGTCTTTGATCCACTAGGATTTGAGTTTTGTGCAGGGTGACAGGCTTGGATGTATTTGCATTTTTCTACACACTACCATCCAGCTATGACAACATCATTTGTTAGAGATACTATCTTTTTTCCATTGAATATTTTGGGCCTCTTTGTCAAACATCAGGTGATCATAGGTTTTTATATTAATGTCTGGATCCTCAATTCTATTCCATTGATCCATAAGACTGTTTCTATGTCAGTACCAGGCTGTTTTTATTACAGTAGCTCTATAGCATAACTTAAAGTCAGGGATGGTGATGCCTCCAGAGGTTCTTTTGTTGAGTAAAATTGTTTTGGCAATCCTGGCTTTCCTGTTATTCCAAATGAAATTGAGTATTGTTCTTTCAAGGTCCAAAAAATATTGTGTTGGGATTTTGATGGGTAGTGCACTAAATCTGTAGATTGCTATTGGAAGAATTGACATGTTTACTATGTTGATGCTATCTATCCAGGAACATGGGAGAGCTTTCCATTTTCTGATATCCTCTTCAATTTGTTTCTTCAGTGGTTTAAAATTTTTGTCAAATAGGTCTGTCACTTCTTTGGTTATAGTTGCTGCAAGGTATTTAATACTATTTGCAGCTATTATGAAGGGTAATGTTTCCCTTGCTTTTTTTTAGCCCTTTTATCTTTAGTATATAGAAGGGCTACTGATTTCTTTGAGTTAATCTTGTATCCTGCTACATTGCTGAAGGTGTTTATCAGGCATAGCAGTTCTTTGGAAGAATATTGTAGGTCACTTATGTATACAATCATATCATCTGCAAATAGAGATAGTTTCACTTCTTCTTTTCCAATTTGTATCCCCTTAATATCCTTTGTTCTCTTATTGCTTTAGCTAAAATGTTGAGAACTATATTGAATAGATAAGGGGAGTTAGGACATCTTTGTCTAGTTCCTGATTTTAGTGGGATTGCTTTCAGTTTTTCTTCATTAAGTTTGATACTGGCTGTCGGCTTCTTGTAAATCACCTTTATTATATGTAGGTATTCTTCTTGTATTCCTGATCTCTCCAGGGCTTTAATCATAAAGGAGTGTTAGATTTTGTCAAAGGCTTTTTCTGCATCTAAGGATATGATCATGCGTATTTGTTCCTTTAGTTTGTTTATATGATGGATCACGTTTACAGTTATTTGTATGTTAAACCTGCCCTGCATTTCTGGGATGAAGCCTACTTGGTCGTGGTGGATGATATTTTTTTATACATTGTTGTAAATGGTTTGCTAAAATTTTGTTGAGAATTTAGCATCAATATTCATGAGGGAGATTGGACTGTAGTTCTCCTTCGTTGTTGTGTCTTTGAGTGGCTTCTGTATTAGGATAATTTTGGCCTCATAAAAGGAATTTGGCAATATTCCTTCAGTTTCTACTGTGTGAAATAGTTTGAGGAATAATGGTAGTAATTCTTCTTTGAATGCCTGGTAGCATTTGGCACTGACACCATCTGGACCAGGGCTTTTATTTTTAGGGAGGCTTTTAATGACAGATTCAATTTCTTTGAGGGTTATAGGCTTGTTTAGGCAATTAATCTGATCTTTATTTAATTTTGGTAGATGGTACCTGTCCATAAAGGTGTCCATTTCTTCTAGGTTTTCCACTTTTGTGGAATACAGATATTCGAAGTATGATCTGATAATGCTCGGGATTTCCTGAGGTTCTGTTGTTATGTCCCCATTTTCATTTCTGATTTTGTTGATTTGAATACTTTCTTTCTGTTTTTTGATTAGTTTGGCTAAGGGCTTATCTGTCTTGTTAACTTTCTCAAAGAAACAACTCTTAGATTCATTGATTCTTTGTATTGTTCTTTTTGTTTCAATTGTATTGATTTCAGCTCTAAGTTTGATTATTTCCTGCCGTCTACTCCTTCTAGGTGAGTTTCCTTTAATTGTTCTAAGGCTTTGACCTGACCTGTTAAGTCTCTAGTGTGGTATTTCTCTAAGTTTGTCATATAGGCATCTAGAGCTAAAATTTTCCTCTTAATACTGCTTTCATTGTGTCCCACAAGTTTGGGTACGTTGTGGATTCATTGTCATTAAATTCTAGGAAGACTTTGATTTCTTTCTTAATTTCTTCCTTGACCCAGAGATGATTCACCTGAGCAATGTTTAATTTCCATGAGTGGATAGGCTTTCTTTGATTTTTGATGTTGCTGAACTCTAACTTTAGGCCCTGGTGGTCCGTTATGTTACATGGGATTATTTTCATTTTTTGTATCTGTTGATATGTGCTTTATGACCAATTATGTGGTCAATTTTGGAGAAAGTTTCATGAGGAGCTGAGAAATATGTATATTCCTTTGCATTTCCATGGAAGCTTCTGTAGATATCTATTAAATACATTTGCATCATAACCTCTTTTAGACTTCTTATTTCTTTGTTGAGTCTTTGTCTGGTTTACTTATCCAGGGTTGAAAGTGGGATATTGAAGTCTCCCACTATTAGGGAGTAAGAATTGATGTTGATTCGAGCTTTAGCAGTATTTCTTTTACATAGGTGGGCGCCCTTATATTAGGGGAATAAATAATTCAGGATTGAAATCTCCTCTTGACCAATTTTTCCTGTGAGGAATAAATAATGATCATCTTGGTCCCTTTTAATTTCTTTTAGCTTAAAGTTCACTTTGTTCAATATTAGAATGTCAACCCAAGTTTGTTTCTTAGGACCATTTGCCTGGAAAATGTTTTCCCAACACTTTATTCTAAGCCTGTGTCTGTCTTTGTGGTTGAGGTATGTTTCTTGTAGGCAACAGAAGGATGGCTTCTGTTGTTGTATTTATCTTGTTAGTGTGTGTCATTTTATAGGAGAGTTGAGTCCATTGATAATAAGGGATATGAGTGACCACTGATTGATGTTTCCTGCTATTTTTGGTGGTAACTTATTTGTATTTCCTTTCTCTGGACTATTCTTCTTTGGGGTTATTGATTGTTTGTGGTTTCATGGGTGTATTTGGGGTCCTTAGGTTGGAGTTTTCCCTGTAATACTTTCTGTAGTGCTGGAATGGTAGGTAGATACTGTTTCAGTTTAACTTTGTCATGAAATATCTTGTTTACTCCATCTATGGTGATTGATAATTTTGCAGGGTATAGTATCTAGTTTGGCAGCCATGCTGTTTTAGCATCTGTATAACTTCTGACCAAGACCTTTTAGCTTTCATCGTTTCCATTGAATAGTCAGGCGTTATTCTGATGTGTGTGTCTTTATATGTAAGTTGGCCTTTTTCTTTTTCAGCTCCTAATTTTTTTTTTTGTCCTGTGTTTTGTGGCTTGATTATTATGTGGCATGCTGACTTTTTGGGGGGATCATATCTATTTTGTGTTTTATAGGCTTCTTGTATCTTTATAGTTATTTCCTTCTTCAAGTTAGGAAAGTTTTCTTCTATGATTTTATTGAAAACATTATCTGTACCTTTGAGCTGGTATTCTTCTCCTTCTTTTATTCCTATTATTCTCAAGTTTGGTCTTTTCATGGTGTCTCAGATTTCTTGAACAATTTATGTTATGGCTTTTTTGGTCTTAGTATTTTCTTTGACTGATATATCTACTTGAGCTATTGAGTCTTCCACTTTAGAAACTCTATCTTCCATCTCTTTAACTCTGTTGATTATGCTTGTATCTGTAGTTCCATCTTTTTTCTTCAGGTTTTCTATTTCCATCTTTGTCTCAATTTGGGCCTTTTTTTTACTTCTATTTCAGTTTTTAGTTCCTGGCATATTTTTTCATTTTTTGGTTTTCCTTTTCATGGTTTTCTTTCAAGGATTTGCTCATCTCTTCCAATTTTTTTTTAGTATTTTCTTCTATTTCTTTAAGGTAATTTTTTATATCTTTTTTGAGACCTTTAATAATCATCATAAAGGTTATTTTGGTGTTGCTTCCTTCTGTTTCCTCTTCATTGCTCAGTTCAGGCCTTGTAGTTGTAGGATTGCCACTTTCTTCTGGAGTTATTTTGTTGTTCTTTATATTATTATATATAATTTTACCCTGGCATCTGCCCATGGTTTCAGTGGTTCATGATTAGGTGGCTCCTGGTCAGTTATGTCAAGCAGCCTTGTGTGTTTCCTGTCACCTCTGAACAAGGGGTCCGCTCAATCTCTAACTCTGCTGTGGGCAGGGGACTATATTTCAAGTCCTCTCCTTCTCTGTTTGATCAGTTGGAGGCAGGTGGCCATGCAATTTCCTTTAGTAGCTGTTGGGGCGACCCTGACAGCCAAAGTTTATCTCTGTCTGGTACAGAGTGTGTGGGGACACTCTCTACCCATAATGTTAATTATTATAATACTTCTTATTATTGCTTTAATAATTCTTGGTTTATCCTTTAAAAAACATGTTTGATATGAGTGCCAAGGAACAGAAATTAGAAGAGCTTATTTAAAAAGCTCATAGAGCTATTCAGATTCAGACAGAGAAATTTAAATGAAAACCAATCTCAACATTACATTATAAATTAGAGCAGTACAGCCCAAGGTTTTCTAATACTAACCTTAATTTATCTAGTCCCCTATATGGAACAACTGCCAAATGGCAGGTATCCTCAAATCTGTGAATGAGCTGACTAGATTTCCTGTGGAAATGTTAGATTTGAAGAGATTTAAGAAAGTGATAGTCTCGTAGGATACACATTCATCTTTTGTGATGATATTAAGTTCATGTTCAACTAGTAATGGAATTGACCCACAAGACTGGAAAAATTTGATTATAGCAATATTGGATTCTGACCCTCAATTGCAGTGGAGGACCTGATTGGAAGATGAGGCTAGGGCTATTGAACAATAAAGTAGGGCTAGGGGCATTGAAATCTCCCCAACTGATTTGGGAATGCTGTTAAGCTGATGTACAAAGATAGTCTCTATATGATGACCATACCCTGATTCTATGCTGTGCAGGAGCTTTGAATTGTGAGAAAACTGAAGAAGTTAGAAAGGAAGCTAAATACAGGGTCCAAAAAAACCTTCCCTGACTTTTTACAAAGATTGACTTCAGCTGTAAACAAGATGATACCAAATTCAGAAGCTAGACAAATAATTATTAAAGATTTGACTTTTGAAAATGGTAACTTGTGTTGCAAAAAAATTAGGTCTTTAAAGACAAGTTCAGCATACATAGAGGAATGGATCTGAGATACAGTCAATATTGAATCTCATAACTATAATGATGTTTGGAAAGGAAAGGTGATTACAGAGGCTTGAAGAAAAATTAAAATATCAGGTGTTTTAGTTGTGGCAAAGAAGGTCACCTAAAAAGGATTTGCAGAGAGGGCATTCTTTTTTTTTCTTGGAAAAAAGAGGACTTTATTTTCTATAAATAAATAAATATGTAAATAAATAAATAAAAATAGAGTGACAAGAAAAAAGAAAGAAATATGTAACAATGCCATTGTAGTGAATGAATAGTGTTGAAATCAAATGAAAAGCAGAATAATCTAAACATAAGATATCTTCTTTCTGAAGTTTGCCGAAGGTATAGCAAATGCTGACATTGGACAAACAAATGCAGAACATAGGAGAGACTGGGTAACTCTTTGCCATTGAGAAATGCATTGGCAGTGTCTCTTGCAGACCCCCACAACAAATTTGTTTCAACAATTTCTTGCAACCCTGGGGGAATCCCAAGAGCAATTAAAGGACCCAATGACTATTGCAAAAACAAAACAAAGCCAAGAAACAAGCAAAAAACAATGAACTGTTCTGAATAATTGAATAGCTTTAGATGATAAAACATAAATTTCAGGAGAAACAAGAAGAAAATGTGCTCATAAACCAGGATGACCATTTGATCTAAACTAACATATAAAACTAGCAAATCGTTTTTATATGATCAGCTATGACTTACCAAAGAGAGCCTTCCCAAAGTTAGGGAAAAGTGTAGGGTTTTCTTTTTATCTTTTTAAGAAAATGAAACAACCATTTTGTGAAATTTGAAGACCTTTGGAAAAATCAGCATCCAAAAAAGGAAAAAAAAAACTACTCAGAAAAAAATTACACCAAAAAGAAATGATCTACCCTAATGCAATCTTTGTAATCTCCTAAAAATGATGGAGCTCAATAATGATGATTCCACCTGGACTATGATAAGGCCACTATACTAACAAATACCACCTGAAGATTAGTTTTTTGACTACAAAATTTGTGTAACAATTTCAACTGCTGGCTGAGATGTTTTAGCCTCATAGACTACTCTAACCAAAACTTGAGATAAGACATGCACTTTCCAGTTACACAGAGACTGCATGACAAATTATATATATATATCTAAAGTTTATTCAGGGTACCCTAAATATGCCGTAGCCTAGAGACAGCAAGAAGTAATTTTAAGATTATGGCACCCAAGTTCCCAAGAGGTAGGATTGGCGAGTTTTGCTTATTTTAGTGGATTATGAATATTTGTCATCACTTAGATGTTGATTACAAATTTTAATTGCTAATAGAAAAAAAGCTGAGCAAAGAGATTCAATTTAGGAACCCTTTTGTTAAAAAAGGGGGATATAGAAATAGTATAAAAAGGTAGATTATTGAATCTACTTTTAAAAAGAACCTATTAGGATTAAATATTTTATATTGCCTTGGATATTTATATAGTGACACAAAATTTGTTATTTTGCTATACAAGTTATAGAAATGACAGAATAAAAAGATAAATCATTGAGTCTACTTTAAAAACAAAAAAGCAACTACTAGTTATAAATATTTTACATTAATATCTATTGTATATATAAATACAAATTTAAGTTTATTTTTTAAAGCATACTATACATATGTTTCAACTATTGTTCAAGGTATTATACATATCCAGATCATTGAACACTGTACTACAAATTTATTGTCCTCAAAATTACAAACTATTTATAATAATAGAGAAATGCAAATTAGTAGTTAGTCATCTATTACAATCAAACTTGCAATCATGTTAGGTATGTTTTCAATGTCAAACATATATATTTTTTATATTGCTAAGTGGTTATTCATACACTCCATAAACCTATAGAATATGGCATTTAATAAGTTTTAACATTTTTTTTTTAATGACAGGGATACATGGCTGTTCCTGGAAGTACCAATCTACATCAAAGAAGATGATGAGCATTAAAGAAACTCCTCATTGAGTTCATTTTCTTTGTACTAAAAGTTGGCTACTGGAGAAAAATTCACCCTTGCCTCAACTGCTGAACGTATGCTGTGCAAATTGTACAAGCAGACGAGAAAATAATGTGACCATGGAACTTTGTCACAACAAAGTGCAACAGACCTTCAAATTTCTGCTTCACAAAAAAAATCTGTCAGATATTCTAGGCCTGTAGGCCAAAGGTAGATGCCCTAATGTTACACAGGAACCATGGAAGACTGTATAGGCATCTAGTTGTTTCTGTCATTTTTTGTTTTTGTCAGTAGATTGCTTTACACTTTTTGTTCACTCGAATAATATACCCATCTCATGTCTCTGATAAAGTTGAGTAACAGATAGTTAGTTTTTCTTGTTAAAAGATTCAGAAAAGAAATCACAAAAGTAGTGGAAAGTGCATAAAGTTGAAAGACATCAAAAGATGGTAATGGGTTGATAATGCAAATTAGGATAGAAAGTGAATCAGGTATATCACTTTGAACTCACCAAGATATGATAAGAGTATTTTTTCTGAATTTATCAGATGTTATGGACTAGACATTCCAATGAAATTATACCTTGTATATATTTATATATAGTTATTTTACATAGTATATTATTTTAGTTAAATCTTTTAATTTTTATTTGAACAAAAAGGGGAAATATATAATATTCTGTTTGTGTTCTGACAAATAAACCTTGACTAGTGATTAGGGAGTGGAGCTAATCACTAGTTAACCATAGAAGCCAGGTAGTGGCAGCACACAATTTTTTTTTAATATTGAGTATATATTTTTTATTGCTTTTGAAAACCAATATCAAGTTTTATATAAATAAGCAAAGCATGATAGATGAATGAACATCTTTGAAATGCAGACCTGTGTCCAGAGTGGAATCAGAGGTGAGCAGATTCCAGGTCCTGGGCGACCATACAAGAGAATACCTTTCTGAAGCCAGGGTCACACCCATGTTTCTGACCTCTCATGCTTCCTAGCACACAGGCCCTAGACTAAGGCTGGGATGGGATGGGACTTTGCCAGAGATCCCTAGCTGAAGGGACCTCCCAGAGCTGGAAACTACCTCCAGGGCAAACTGCATCAACACATACAATCAGATACCTTTGAAATGCACACCTGTGTCCAGAGAAGAGTGAAAGATCATGTAGACCCCATGTTCAGAACAGACAGGAGACACAAAAACCCTCTAGCTACAACTGACTAGGAGCTGAATAAGAATGAACCACTGAAGCAATGGGCAGGCACCAGTGCAAGAATACATATAACAATATAAAGAATGACAAGGCAACACTAGAAGAAACTTTTAGTTCTACAACACCAAGATCTGAACAGAGCAATGAAAAGGAAACAGAAGGAAACAACATCAAAAACAGCTTGATGAAGATTATAGAAGCCTTAAAAGAGGATATAAAAATTCCCTTAAGAAAATACCTTCTTTGAGAGCTTCGATGAACATCAAAAAGGAATTTTTGGTGTTGTTTCCTTCTGTTTCCTCTTCATTACTCAGTTTAGGCCTTGTATTTGTAGAATCGCCACTCTCTTCTGGAGTTACCATGCTGTCTTTGTAGTATTATGTAATTTTTTGCACTGACGTTTGCCCATGGCTTCAGTGGTTCACGATTAGATGGGTCCTGGTCAGTTGTGGCACTCGGGTTTGTATGCCTCCTGTCACCTTTCTGGTCAGGGTCTGATTCTGTCTTTCAGAGACCCCTACAGTTGGTTCGCTCAGTTCGAGGTCGTGGCGGGGTTTCCCTCAGC
>PVIH01026720.1:0-18259 GCA_004025045.1 Sigmodon hispidus | reverse complement strand
CCCTCCTCACCTCTGGTCAGGGTTCGAATCCGCCCCTCAGGGACCCCTGCAGTTGGTTTGCTCAGTTCACTCAGTTCAGGGTCGCAGTAGGGCTCCTAGTAGATTCCCTGAGCAGCAGGAGCTACGGGTGTGGCCAGGTGCAGAGTTCAGCTGCCCCTGCTCCAGAGTGCGCTGGGACGCCGCAGAGAGCACAGGTCCCCTCTTGCTTACTTTCTTATTGTGCTATTTTTAAAGAATCTTTGTGTATTTTGTTTACAGTCAGAAAAATTATAGATTATCAGAAAGATCTGGGAAATTTTCTCAGTGTATGTCTTATTAAAAAAGCAAACATTTTCTCTCCTTTTAAGGACAATTGAAACTTCTTGTTCAAACTTTTTCCCCCTTGATTCTTCTGGGGCATGGTATGGTGCAGGGCAGGACATCCCTGAACTCTGATAATTCCACTTCTGCTGCCTGAGGGCTGGGACTACAGATTTTTCTCATCATGCCTCTCTTGTTACTAATTTCATAAGATTCAAATTATTATTTTTTATTTAATGTACCATGCATTTTCACATTTTATTCAAAACTCATTTTTCAGCCCTCCATCTTCTAGGAGATTTAGTTTTTTGAGTTTTGCATTGTGGTCAGCTTGAGTTAATTTTTGAGGGAGTTAAAAAGTCCATTCCCAGATTTTGCTGTTGATGTACATGTCTGATGATTTACCATACAGATGTCTGATTATTCTAATATTTATGACAAAGACTTTGAAGTCTCTGTTGCAACACTGGTTTATGCAACAAAGTCATGTTTTAATACCATATGTGTATTAGGAATTCTTACATCTTCTTGGAAAAATGGCACCTTTACTGTCGTATAGTGACTTTTTAAGGTTTGAGAAAGTCCTTCATTTGAAATGACTATATATGTTAGTGCAAAGTTTCTTAGTTAATATTGATACATGGAGTTAAAGTTATTACAAATCTCCTTTAAGCTGAGTTCTTTATTTTTTAAAAAATTATTTATTTTATTCCCAAAAGGAAATTAGATAGACAATACTCATAGCTAACCCTAAAACTTTCTAAACAAGCCTTCATTTCTTGTTGCATAGGAATATGTTATTGTCAAAGTAGAAAGAAGCCAATGTAAACCTTGAAAAAGCAAATAGTAATAAGTAGATGCGGCAGTTTTAATGAAAATGGCCCCCATAGGCTCATAGGTTTGAATACTTGGCCGTGGCACTATTTGAAAGGATTAAGAGGCGTGGTCCTGTTGGAGAAAGTATGTCATTTAAGTCGGCTGTGAGGTTTTAGAAAGCCCATTCCAAGCCCAGACTCTCTCCCTGCTGTCTGCAGATCCAGATGTAGAACTCTCAGCTACTATTCAGCACCAAGTCTGCCTGTGTACTGCCAGGCTTCTGACATGATGAGACTTGAAGGTGTGACCCATCCCCAAATAAATGCCCTCTTGTATAAGAGTTGCTGTGATCATGGTGTCTCTTGACAGCAGTGCAACACTGACTAAGACAGTGAACATGTTTTCCTTTTCCTTTAGGATTCCTTGAGAAAAAGTAAGTTTCATGAGTTTCTTAGTTGTACCTCCAAGGGTGACTGTATTATAAGCAGTTTCTCTTTCTGATTCACCTGCATTGTTCACTATAGATAAAGGGCCCCTTATGACCATTTCAAACAGCAGCCCCTGAAAAAGTCCATGACTGATTTTCCTCGTCTAATTCCAAAACAAAAGTTATATAGATAAAGCTTCCTCTTGAACTCTTTTCTTTAATCTAAGTGTTGAGTCTTAAAATGGGCTTCTGATAGGCAGCATATAAGCGATTTTTTTTTTAATCTCTAGGACAAAATCCGAGAGAAAGAGAGACAGAAAGAGAAAGAGAGACACAGAGAGAGAGACAGAAAGACAGAGACAGAGATTCATGACATTTTAGCTCTATTCTGAAGGAAGAATAAAGCAGGTCACCATTGTCTTCCGCATGCAGAAATGTACCCTCTGCAATAGCATTATCTAGTTGTATTTAGTGTATAAAACCTTTCTTTGTGTGGATATTACTTATTTCCAAATTTCTTTTTATGTTTATGGAGAGTCATATAACAGATGGTGTCAGATTCCAGACAGTTAGATGATTCCTTCTTCCAGGGTCCTGCACAGAGAAGGTCAGGAGTGTCGCTGTTTTAGTCCCCTTAAAAGTAGTATCCCACTCACAAGGAAGAGGAGTAAAGGAGTGAGCAAACCCCTTCCTTGCAGGCTCCTTAGGTCACCTCCTAGGTATGCTCTGTGTAAGCAGCCCAAGTGCCAGCTGGAATTCAGCCAACCCTGCCTGCTTGAGGCATCAGCATTAGCATGCTGCTTGCACTCTGTCTGGATGTCTTTCCCACCATCACCCTCCCCCCAATGCCAGGTCTTAGGTTAACAACCCACTATCCATCACTAATAGTGGTTTGTTTCTGGGGCAAGCCATAGGATGGCAGATAAACCTCTAGCCATCATGTTCCCAACATCCCTATCCCCAAATTTTGTTACCTCAAAAGCACTGGACTTAGTATACTTGTCTTACCAGTTGCATTTTTTAAAACAAGTACCTTCACCATTACACAATCTTTGCTGAGGCTGTAGTCTTGATGCTACTGCTAACACTTGCCAGTTCTTGTTGCAAATTTCCTTCAGTTATTTCTTGATTCTGAAGCCTTTACTTTTATTTCCTGAGTGTCTCCATCAGCTGAGGTATACACAGTCAGTGTGAAGGGAAGGAAGTACTATGGAATTCAGGATCTGTTGTAATCTGTATTGTTGTCATGGAATCTGAAGGCAGGCTCTAGACTGTTTCACAAAGCACCTGCCACCATCAGAGAAATGCATCACTGAGTAGACTTGGTTATACCAAAACCTGATGGCCATGACTCCCTCTCCTCTCTTTTCTGATAAGGTGTCATCTGGCCCAGGATGGTTTCAAATTCACTATGTAATTGTCTTAGGGCTTCTGTTACTGTGACAAGCACCATGACCAAAAACAAGTTGGTGAGGAAAGGGTTCATTTGGCTTACACTTCCACATTGCTGTCCATCACTGAAGGAAGTCAGGACAGAACTCAAACCGGGCAGGATGCTGGAGGCAGGAGCTGATGCAGAGAGCATAGAGGGATGGTGCTTACTGGCTTGCTCCTCATGGCTTGCTCAAATTGCTTTATTATAGAACCTAGGACCACCAACCCAGGGATTGCACCACCCTCCATGGACTGGGCCCCCCAACACTGATCACTGAGAAAATGCCTTGTAGCTGGATCTCATAGAGGCAATTCAAGGAAGTTCTTTTCCTCTCTGGTGACTTTAGTTTATGTCAAGTCTACACACAAAATCAGCCAGTACAGTAACCAAGAATGATTTTGAACTTCTGAATTCTTATTTCTGCTTCCTGAGTGCTGGGATTTCAGGGAGGGGCCACCATAGCAGCCTGTTTTTATGGGGTGCTAAGATCAAGTCTAGGGCTTCATACACAGTAGGTAATCAGTCACGAGATAAGCCACTCCACTCCCCTAGCTTCCTTCCCCTTTGCTTTTTATGAAAAGGTGGGAGTGGAAAGATCATAAATACTCCTGCTGGAGTGCGTCTGTGTGCGTGTGTGTGTGTGTGTGTGTGTGTGTGTTGTGTGTGTGTCCATGTAAGTGTGTGTGTGTATGTGACCATGTGTGTGTTTCCTTGTATGTGTGTGTGTGTGTGCGTGCTTGTGAATATTTGTCCATGTATGTATTTATATGCTTCTCTCTCATTATGTGTGCATGAATTCTAAGTGGACAGCCTAACTGAATATTTTTCCTTTTCCTTTCTGAAAAAGATTGTTTAAAAGTCCATTTTTAGAAATGAATGAGTAAGTAGACAAATAACACTAGAGCACAGCAGCAGTACCATCAGCTTCCGTGGGCAGGGGATAGGTCCTAGCGTTTGTAGTCAGTACAGCACATGCATCCCACATCACGCAGGTAGCCTTCATCCCCCATGCAGCCTTCATGCCCACTGACACAGTGTTGAGCATCTGGATTCCAGGGTGGCACATTTTCTTCTGGCATCCAGGGCAATGTGAGTTCTCAACACCCACAACTTTCCCTTATAATCTGGTTAAAACTGGTTATGGGGACATTCATCCTTAATGTCTAGAATATGAAGATCAAGTCAGTTCTGACAGCACCCAAGGGACATCATAGGCTGCCTATCCTTGGCCCAGTGTAAACTTACACATTTTAAGGACATTTTTAGCTTAGGAAGAAATTTAAGAGATATCACAACCTGATTTTTCCTCAAGCCCAGTGCAGTACCAGTCTGTCCACAGCTATAACATTGACACTATCCAGGCTTGTGCTGTATAGCTAAAACAACAGGTATTTTTAGCGGAAATGCTTCTCTGACACACTTCCTGAAACTGTTTATAAGACCACAGGTTCTGGGACCTCATCACCTAATAGTTGAGGCGATAGAGAGATGTTTCCTGATTGTCATCAACTGTTATTTCTGAAAACTAGAAGCTTTTTCTGTATATTAAGTTATTCAGAGATACTTGGCCAACAGGGCAGAGTTGCTCTCCTCTCACACTGCCATTCCTCTCTTGATGCCCAAATGTGGCTCAGATAAGGCATGGGCCTTTAAGAACCATGCTTGTGAGACATCCTGTGGATGGATAAGGAAGATCTGCTTAGTGAACCAACAGCAAGGCTCATATGTCACCCAGATGCTCTAGCTCTGTAGACAGACCAGAGATCTCTGGGGAGCCCATCAGGTTGACATCCTCTGCACTCCCAGCTGCTCCAACCTGGCTCATCTTTAATATTAGCACATGCTGTAGAATAATGCTCATGTACACTGTAAAGATTTGTCACTCACATTGGCTTAATAAAATGCTGACTGGCCAATAGCCAGGCAAGAAGTATAGGAGGCACAACCAGATTAGAAGAATTCTTGGAAGAGAAAAGGCAGTAAAAAAAGAGAAACAGGATATTTGGGAGTTGTTGTTGGGACAGAAACTTCCAACTACAAGCACACCTAGTTTGAGGGATGCCCTTGGTTGGACAAGCTGTAGGAATCTGCTGTGAAGGAGCCAAATGAAGAGAGAGATCTCCCAACTTGGCTAACAGGAATGATTGATCAACTCTAAGATGAAAGAGACCCTCCCAAACACTCGCCCAGAAAGTTTGACTGTACCAGAGAACAAGGTGTTCTTCCTGAGGCAACTCTGCCAGGCAACATCCCAGCTGTAGGTTTCTTCCTAGCAATCTCTACTTGGCTGGCTACCTTGACTTTCATTCACACTCTTATCTTCCTTCCCTGCCTCTAACTTCCCTCTTTTCTCAATGGCCTTCTTCTCTTTGTTTGCCTTTGGTCTCCATCTGTCTCTCTAGCTAGTTACTGAGATCACATATCCTGAGACACATGACAGGCACCCTCAGGCTTTATATTGCTACATATGTAGAAGTTCAGTTAGCATGATCTCTTTATTTGGCCTTCCAAGAAGAGAAATGTCCTGGGCCCCTGCACTGCTGGGTGTCAAATGGGTCATTTGTTGTATTTGAAGCCATTGTCCAGAAATCCTTGAGAAAAGTACATGTTGGAAAACTGTCTTAAAAATTTAAATAGGGAAGGAAGGAGGGAGGTACAGAGAGGAGGTAGGGAAAGAGAGAGAGAGAGAGGGAGAGAGTAGGAGAGAGAGAGAGAGAGAGAACACATGAGAGAGAACAAGTAGCAGCTATTATATGCGGGTTTGCGATGCAATGGTAAGTGACTTGTTCATCTGAAGCTGCCCTTCTTTCTACATGGAGGACCAAGAACTGGGAAGGTGGGGACACAGGAGACAAGCAGGCCCTCAGTCCTTGGCAAGAATGTTACAACCAACATGAAAAGCATGCATCCCAGGTCATGGAGTATCAACTGAAGAGAGGGTTTTCTCTTCAGATGACCTCAAGAATCCACTTTCCCCAAGACTATCTACAGCTCTTAGTGAAGATGGAAATGCCATCTTTATTTATAGATAGACCACCTTGACCACTCCTGCTTTCATGGATCCCTTTGGATAAGCTGAGTGGCACTAGCTTCCCAAATATGCTACAGTGTTCACTTGGTCACAGTGTGCTTGGTCCATTTTTTCACCTCTCCTGAAGATTCTGGTCCATGTTCTTCGTTGCACTCTGCTCGTTGGTTTCCTTTATCCCTCTTGTGGATGCTACTTTTATACTTTCCACCCAAAGAACAGGTATAGTGTAGATATTTTAAAAGCCTATACTAACACAGAGAGTGGGGGGTGAGAGGGAGAGGGAGAGAGAGATTAGATTTCAGTTAATCTGGACTTTCTTGTCCTTACCGAAGGGGACCTGGCTCCTAGCACTGTTCTTAGCTAAGAGACTGAGGGTGTTATCATAGCTCCTTTGTTATATAACACGCATTTCTTTAATATTTTAATATGCATGAAATAAACATTGCTGTGAGTTTTTTTAATGTGTATGTGATTATTTTTTAATAAAATAAATTAACACATTTAGGAAATGTCTTAAAGCAAATCATGACAACCTTTGTATTACAAGGTTATTTGAGAAAATTTGAGTTTTACAAATTATGAAAATGTCTCAGAAAATCTAGACTACTCTGAATAGACAAAAAAATTATGTTAGTGACCATGAACTTAGGGCTTATTCTGACTTTTTAAGACAAAAATAAAATAAAAAAAAATATTTCTTCCTAAGGTAACACTCTCAAATAATCTGTCATTATGACAATACAGCATTTTCTGATGTACATTATGGAATGGAGAACATTGTTTATCGTCTATTCACAGGCTTATAGTTGTTCCATTAAACAAATAGGATTACTGATTCTTTCCAAGCAAGTATAAACACTGAATTGCCACAGGCCTTAAGATTTACAATGCTAAATGCCCCGAGATATACATACTCCAGCCTGGTGGTGGGTTTGGCATCTGGAAAAAATGATGAATAAGTTGTGAGTAAAGGGTAAATGTCAATTGGACACGCTGCTGTACATTTGGGAAGAGTGAGACACCAAACCCTGGAGACTGTGCTGCAGAGCGACCAGATGTCCCCCAGGGAGAAGTGTGCTGGGTTGAGTTAGGGCATATTGAGGATGTGGGGTGGGAATAACCACAGGGAAATGGGCAATGTGGGAAAAAATTAAAACTAGCAGAGGAAAGAAAATGACAACAGTGACCTCAAGAGCAGAAGCTGGCATTGTTTCCAGAACCTTCACGAAGACATCATGGTGTCAAGTCTTCCTGGGGGAAACACTTAGAGAAATGTTTGTTTACTGAGGTGCCACAGAGTATGGAGGAGGGTAGAATTCAGAGGGATTCATAACTAGGACAGAAAAACCTAGAGCTAGCCTTGGCCCATCAAAGGAAATGCTCTGCCTGTTCCTGAGGAGCCTCAAAGGCCCAGTGTTAAGAAATGGGGACTTTCAATGAGGCACACACTCAGAGATACATATCTATCCAGAGACACATTCCTGACCAAACATGCTAAAATCATAGGTGGACTGGAGATCAGGCAATAGAAGTCTGACTTGTAGACTGTAAAAGCTCAGGTTGGTGAGCAAAGCCCCTCAGAAAAGCTTATGGTGATAACCCCAAGGATCCTTACCATGGTGTAGACTCTGCATTTATAGAATGAGATAATGGTGTCAATGTGGATGGCTTTTTAAGAGAAGGGAACAACCTGTTGTAGTGTGTTCCTAATTAGTCTTATGAATAAAAACCAGGAGTCAAATATCAGTGTAATAATCTGAAAGATCAGAGAAGTAAAGAAGAAGCCACTGCTGACTTTCTACTTCTCAGGATCCTCAGACCAAAACGGGGGTGAGATCCTGCCTTATATTTCTGTCTCAACCTCCTGAGTGCTGGGATTAAAGGCATGAGCCACTACTACCCAGCTTCTATGGTTAACTAGTAGCTAAATCTGCCCTCTGCTCCCCAGGCAACATTTGCTTGTCAGAATCACATACAAAATATCATACATTTCCCCTATTTCTAAATAAAAAGCAAAGGTTTTACTAACATAAAATTATATACAATAAATACAGATCTACCCTTTTATCCTATTATTTCTATATCCCCTTGTAGTCAGAAGTTTGTGTGACCCACCCTGCCAGTCTCTCAGCCATCTAATCCCAAATATCACACAAAGGCTTACATTAATTATAAGCTGTTTGACCTATGGCTGAGACTTATTACTTGATAACTCTTACTCTTAAACTAACGCACGATTGTTATCCATGTTTAGCTACGTGACTTGATACCTTTTCTCAGAGCATCTTTCTCATCTTGTCTCCTCTGCGTCTGGCTGACAATGCAGTTTTACTCTTCTGAATTTCAGAATTCTCCTAGTCTGGTTGCCCCACCTCTACTTCCTTTCTAGCTTCTGGCCAATTGGCATTTTATTAAACCGGTATTTACAGTGACAAATATTTACAGTGTATAACAGCATACTCCCATAGCATTCCCCCTTTTTCTTTTCAGAACAAGATCTCTGAATCTAATCTCTTTTGTTTAGCTTTTTTTTTCCCTAACCATATCCATAACAACTTGTAACCAATTACCTTAAACAATGACAAACATTCATAATTACTTTGGGGAAACTAGTATTCTAGCTCCCTAGACTACTTCATGTTGACTGGGGTGTTGTAATCATTGGAGGATCCTGAGAAAATCAGGATTATTGCTAAATTCTGACTGGAAAATTCTGTGAGGTTGGATCATCTCAGTAAGCAGTCTTGAAGCTGTTCTGAATGCGGAACTCAGAGGAAACAGTAACTGAAGTTTTCTGAAATGATTAATCTTCTGGGCCATCTGCTTTCATTGGAAATTTTTCAGAGTTCTTTCTTGATCTAACTTATTTTTATTTAACCAGGAAAAAATTCACAGCCTCTCCTTTTTTTGTGGAAATAAAAGCAAAACCTCTCCCTCAAAGTAACACATCTATTGATGTAAGTTCTGAAGTCAAGACATTTTAAAAATATATAGGTTGGATTAATCCAGCATCATTTATATTCAATGTCTCCGAGCAACTGTTTCTTTTTCCTCAGCAGTCAAACAATGCAAAGGTAACAAATAACATATGGTATCCGGACTTTGTGTATTTTTCATCTTTACATAACTTACTATATTTTTTAAAGAACTTTCTCTATCCTTTTTCTTTTCTCTTCCAAACCAACATGTATTTTTAAACTCATTGTAACCCATTTAGAGTTGTGTTTACTACATATCTCCATCTTTTTTTCAACCACATGAGCTTTTAAACTGATAAGCAGAGGCTTTGGTGACTGGCTTCACCCCACTCCTTACTTTCCTGAGTATTAGTATCATGACAAAGGACCAGTTAGAGCCATGTTTCTTGATTAACTAGTGGCAACATCTACCCTCTTGATCTCTAGACAAACATTTTTTTTTGTTGTTAGAAATACAACCAAAATATCACTCAACAACCTATCATGCAAAATGTCCAAGCCTGTGCTATGTGACAGCTATTGAAGTTTAATAAATCATCTAGAATAAATTTTCAACATAATAAACATTTTTCAGTTCACTAAATCTTAGGCATTCCAACCCAAAGATTCTTTATTTCATACTAGAATTCTTTGCCATTTTATTGAAGGCTATTGTACTCATGAGTAGATGAATAAAATCAAATGAGTAATTCAATCAGGCCCAACCCCTACTACAGCTTATGTAATAACATTTAGGAATATTCAGTAAAGAAAAAGATTCATTTTCTTTATAGGTCCTGCTAATCTTTTTTATGTATTTATAGAAAAAGAAACTATAGTAAGATTTTAGGCAACTGGGAAGACAAGGAGACCCTAAAAGTGAAAGAACTACTATAGTAGCACAAATGAGACTCAGAGCCAAATATTGGGAAAAGGCTGAAATATCAGAGAGAGGAAGTACCACAGTCAGTTCTTACCAAACTGTTTTACAACTTCCTTAGCTTTGCTTCTGCCTGTTGCTTCTCTTCTCTCTGGGTTTCTACAAGCCCTTATATACCCTATCCCATCTAGGTTAGGATTAAAGGTATGTAGCCTTGAACTCACAGAAACAGAAGTTCTGTCTCTGGAGTTGTGGGATAAAGGGTGTAGGTCACCAGTCCCAGCTTTCCCTGTGCTGGGATTAAAGGTGTGTGTGATTGACTCAGCTGTTTATCCTTGTATTCAAGGATCTGAGCTGTCTGCCTAGGATTTGAATGTGTGCTTTCTCCCCTAATATTCAGGTTTTATTAAGTATGCAATATATATCCACAAACTACTGCCAGTGTTTGGGCATGATACTCTTTGTGTTAGGATCTATTTTAATTCATTATCTGTAGGAAGCATTAGTGATCAAAGGGCTGAAGTATTTATGATTAGACATCAATTGGTCATTAAGTGTGACTTGAACTTCCTTCTTAATGTGGAAGTTATAAACTCTGAGGACCCACCACAAATTCTGACTCTGCTGGTCTAGTATAAGACCTCCCGCTGATTTATCCATCCATAGAAAACCCACTGGCATCCACATCATCCTCAAAGACCTCATCTGATATGCAAAGTCACTGACCTTCACAACCCTATTTTGTCTCTTCCTATAGCAGACATTGGTTAAGAATTCAACAAAAAGAAAAGCTGGCATCCTTCCATAGCCAACTACAGACTTCAGAATTGGGTGTCCTGTCTGAAGAGCCCTCTGCAGTCCACTCATCCTCTGAGGATGATGATGATTGTCTAGAGTGAAGATGGAGAACCTGGGAACTCTTCTTGGCTTTGGCTTTTATCTGTGTCTTGACCTGATAGTGCTTCATTATCTTGTTAGCTTATATTACTTGTAAAAACATTTAAATAATAGATTTCTCATTTTTTCTGTAGGTGGATTTATACAGACTATGTAGTCATACATCATTAGAAATGCAATTCCTATTTTTGTAATTCACATTTTTAATTCAGTAAGAACAATTAGTTATTAACTGATAACCAATGTAGTTAAGAAATACCAAGAGGAACCCCTGACTTTTTAATGCTTTAAATATGTAATGTTAAGTGGTATCACATTATTGAAATAAGGTAACATTTCTAGGGAGGATAATCAGCCAAAGTAAAATGTATGGATTAGTCATGGTTTTTTGGGAATGGTGATAGAAGTGTGAAGACCTTCCTCCCAATGGTTAACAAGCTGGTAAAAATTAGTAAGGACCAACATTCAAGAAAATTGAAATTGTCAGGTGTGGTGACACAAGCCTTTAATCCCAGCACTCAAGATGCAGAGACAGGCAGTTCCTTGTGTTTGAGGCCAGTCTAGTCTATAGAGCAAGTTCCAGAATAGTCAGAAAAGAACCTGTGTCAAAAAACAAATAATTGTAATTGTTGTTGTTATTATTATTGGAATTATGAACAATAATCTTAATCTGGTAAATTATTGCTCAGCAATAACAATAAGAGTATCATGTGTGTTGTGGCATGTGGATAAGCCATCTGAAGGCCAGTGCTCTGTTGAGAACAAACCTGAAGAACTGTGAACACACAGGTAAAACAAGTCCATGTCATCCAGAGCTGTGGTGCCCCCTGTGAAGGTGAGTTGTGACTATTTTCAAATGTATATCAAACACAAAAAAGTATTAGAATGTCTGTCATGGAAAGTAGGAGAGGAAAAAAGAATCATAGATTACTCAGACTCAAAGCTGGAGGATTGAATGAGAAAAAAGAAATAAAGAAAAAAGGCAAGAGATTAATATTACCAGTTTTAAAGATGCTCTTCACTTGTTCCAGAAATGCCAATTAGACTGCAGATGATCTAAATGTAAGATTAAAAGGAAAAGAAGTGAAAAGATTGCATGTGTAGAAAGAAAGGTCACTTTAAATACAAAGGTGCTGATAATGTTGAAGTCAAGAAGAGGAAAAAGATTTACAACTCACATCTTATTTCATATAAACAGACAAATTATAAAGATTGTGTGACAAAGGGAGCAATTGTCTAGGTATACCTAAGAGTCCTTAATTGTAAGTTTCATTCTCACACACACACAAAAGAGCACAAGGAGAAGACAACAACAAAAGACATCAAAAACTTGACAGACTGCAAAGCAAGTGAACAAATGTAACATGCACAGCTGAGGACAGCTTAGAAGAAAATAGAGCATCAGCAACCAGTTTGATCTAACCTACAGTCATCTGAGTTTTGATATTTAATAACAGCCCTGTTCACAGAATACAAGAATATCACAGCATTCACAAAAGCACTAAGTAGGTCAAATATTTTGGTGTGGTTCTAACAAAATAGTTACAAAATTCATACAGAGAAAGTCAATCAGTTCTGTAGCCATGTACTGACAACACGTAATAATAACATTTTTACACTTATGGGACAAGAAAAAATAGAAACATAAAATTGAAAGAAAACAATCAGAGGACCAACACTATCCAAAACCAGGGGTAAAATGATAGCCATCACCATATTAGACAAAGGAAACATCATTTCAACAGAATGGAGAGTCCAAAAATGCATCAATAAAATACCTTATCTTAAATAAAGAGTCAAGGAAATTCAATGGAAAAAGACACTTTCTCAATCAAGTAATCCTAAAAACATTAGCTATAATGTGAAAGGAAAAGACATTAAAAGTAAACTAAACCTAAACACTAATCTTAAATCTTAACAGCAACAACAGTCTTCATATAGATCACAGGACTTACAATAAAACAAAAAAAAGTATATTCTAGAAGATGATATGGGTTATTTTGACAATGAACACTTAATGGTAAATGAAACACACACACACACATACTCATAGATGACAGGGTGGGAAAGAGGGGAGGGGCAGTTTGGTTCTGTTAAAATTAAAAAAAAAGACCTGCTTTTTAAAGGAAAATGTTAAGAGAATTAAAAAGTAGATTAGAAAACGTCTTTGTAAGATACATACCTTGTAAAATATAGGCATCTATACTATACAAAAAGATTTTAATAACAAAAGCCAGGGAACTGACATCTCTCTGAACAGCATGACCCCATGGTGTCTGAGGCAGAGGGGAGTCAGGCGGCTTCAGACAGCAAAGATCCCATGGCCTGACCAGAGTAAGAAATCATGCAGATTCCATGTCCAGAGCAGACAAGAGACACACAGCCCCTGAAGCCACAATGGACTAAGATTCCACTAACACCTGACTAAGAGTGAACCAGGGAAGCAATGGGCAGACTCCAGTGCAAGAATACATATAACAATATGAAGAACAATAAGACAGCACCAGAAGAAGCTGATGTCTCTGCAACACTAAGACCTGAACAGAGCAATGAAGAGGAAACAGAAGGAAACAACAATGCAAACACCTATATGAAGATTATAGAAGCCTTAAAAAAGAATATGAAAACATCCCTAAAAGAAATAGAACAAAAAATAAATAAAAATTGGAAGAGATGAGCAAATCCTTGAAAGAAAACCAAGAAAGAGAAATCAAACAAATGAAAGAATTATTCTATGAACTAAAAATTGAAATAGAAACAATAAAGAAGGCACAAAACGAAGCAAAGGATGAAATAGAGAATCTGAAGAAATGAACTAGAAATACAGATAGAAGCATAAGCAACACAATCCAAGAGATGGAAGAGAGAATCTCTGGATTGGAAAACTCAATAGTGAAAATAGATAAATCACTCAAAACACCAAAACCAAAAATGCCATAACACAAAAATGTTCAGGAAATTTGGGACACCATGAAAAGACCAAACCTGAGACTATATACAAATAGAAAAGGAAAAGAATACCAACTCAAAGGCACAGATAATGTAGTCAATAAAATCATAGAAGAAAACTTTCCCAACCCAAAAATGAAAAATGCCTATAAAGACATAAGAAGCATACAGAACACCAAATAGATAAGACCCCTAAAAAGTCTGCTTGCCATATAATAATTGCCATAAAACAGAACAAAGAAAAATATTAAGAACTGTAAAAGAAAAGGGCCAACTTACCTATAAAGGCAGACCCATCAGAATAATGCCAGTATATTCAATAAAAACAAGAAGATCCTGGTCAGAAGTTATACAGACACTAAAAGAGCATGGCTGCCAACCTAGACTACTCTACCCAGCAAAACTATTAATTACCATATATGGAGTAAGCAAGATATTTCATGACATAGACAAGTTGAAACAATACCTATCCACAAATCCAGCACTACAGAAAGTACTTGAGGGAAAACTCCAACCTAACGAACCCAGATATACCCGTGAAACCACAAATAATCGATAATCCCATACAAGAAAAATCCTAAAAAAGGACATAAACACAAACTATCATCAAAAATAACAGGAAGTAACTATCAGTGGTCATTAATATCCCTTAACATCAATGGACTTAGTTCACCTATAAAAAGACACACCCTAACATGACAGATACTAAAACAAAAGTCAACCTTCTGCTGGATACAAGAAACACACCTCAACCATAAAGACAGACACAGGCTCAGAGTAAAGGGTTGGGAAAAGACTTTTCAATGAAATGGCCCCAAGAAACAAGCTGATGTTGCTATGCTAATATCTAACAAAGTAGAATTCAAACTAAAATCAATCAAAAAAGACCAGGATGGACATTTTTTATTCAACTCAGGAAAAATAGATCAAGATGAGATCTGAATCCTGAATATTTATG
This sequence comes from Sigmodon hispidus, assembly GCA_004025045.1. Taxonomy (NCBI): domain Eukaryota; kingdom Metazoa; phylum Chordata; class Mammalia; order Rodentia; family Cricetidae; genus Sigmodon; species Sigmodon hispidus. The sequence continues at coordinate 3,609 of PVIH01026720.1, read as the reverse complement.
CCCCTAATATAAGGGCACCTTCATATGTAAAACAAACACTATTAAAGATTAAACCCCACATCAAATATCACATTCTAGTAGTAGGAGACTTCAATATCCCACTTTCACCCTTGGATAGGTCAACCAGACAAAGACTCAAGAAAGAAATAAAGGGTCTAACAGATGTTATGATGCAAATGGACTTAATAGATATCTACAGAAGCTTTCATCCAAACACAAAGGAATATACATATTTCTCAGCAACCCATGGAACTTTCTCTAAAATTGACCACATATTTGGTCATAAAGCAAATATCAATAGATACAAAAAATGAAATAACCCCTTGTATCATATCAGACCACCATGGCTTAAAGTTAGAATTCAACAACAACAAAAATTACAGAAAGTTTACAAAACTCATGGAAACTGAACATCTGTACATTAAACTACCTCTAGTTTAGGGAGGGAGTTAAGAAAGAAATTAAAGACTTTCTAGAATTTAATGAAAATGAACTTACAACATACGCAAACTTATGGGACACAATGACAGCAGTGTTAAGAGTAAATTTTATAGCACTAGATGCTTATATTAAAAAACAAAGAGAAAGTTCACAGAAGAGACCTAACAACTCAGCTGAAGGCTTTAGAACAATTAGATGCAAACTCACCTAGAAGGAGTAGACGTAGACGGCAAGCAATAATCAAACTCAGGGCTGAAATCAGTACAACAGAAACAAAGAGAATAATACAAAAAAAATCAATGAATCAAAGAATTGGTTCTTTGAGAAAGTCAACAAAGTAGACAAACATTTATTCAAACTAACCAAAAGACAGAGAGAGAGTACTCAAATTAACAGAATCAGAAATGAAAAAGGGGACATAACAACAGACCCCCCCAGGATCTTCAGGTCATACAGTGAAAATATATACTCTACTAAAATGGAAAACCTTAAAGAAATAGACAGCTTTCTGGACAAGTATCAATTATCAAAATTAAATCAAGAACAGATTAAAGACCTAAACAGACTTATAACACCAAGGAAAATTGAAGCTGTTATTAAAAGTCTCCCAAATAAAAAAAGCCCTGGACCAGATGGTTTTACTACAGAATTCTACCAGACATTCAAAGAAGAACTAATACCAATACTCAACAAACTGTTCCATACAGTGGACACTGAAGGAACGCTGCCAAACTCTTTTTATGAGGCCACAATCTCCCTGATACCCAAGCCACTCCAAGCAACTAAGGAAGAGTACTACAGACCAATCTCCCTCATGAACACTGATGATGATAAAATACTCACAAAATTCTGGCAAACTGATTACAACAACATATGAAAAAATTTATCCACCACAATCAAGTAGGCTTCATCCCAGAAATGCAGGGATACTTTAACATACAAAAAACTATAAATGTCATCCATCATATAAACAAATAGAAGGAAAAAAACACATGATCATCTCCTTAGATGCCTTTGACAAAGTCCAGTACTCCTTTATGATAAAAGTCATGGAGAGAGCAGGAATACAGAGAAAATTTCTAAGTATAACATCAAACTAAATGGAGAGAAACTCAGAGCAATCCCACTAAATTCAGGAACTAGACAAGGCTGTCCCCTTCCCCTTATCTATTCAATATAGTTCTCAAAGTTTTAGCCAAAACAATAAGAGAATGAAAAGAGATTAAGGTCATATAAATTAGAAAGGAAGAAGTGAAATTATCTCTATTTGCAAATGATATAATTGTATACATAAGTGGCCCACAAAATTCTACCAGGGAATTTCTATAGCTGATAAACTCCTTCAGCCATGTAGCAGGATACAAGATTAATTTTAAAAAATCAGTAGCTCTCCTATACACTAAAGACAAACAGGCTGAAAAAGAAATAAGGGAAACATAACCCTTATAAAAGCTGCAAATAGCATTAAATAACTTGGTGTAACTCTAAGCAAAGGAGTAACAGATCTATTTGACAAAAACTTTAAATCACTAAAGAAATTGAAGAGGATATCAGAAAATGGAAAGATCTCCCATGTTCCTGGATAGGTAGGATCAACATAGTAAAAATGGCAATCTTATTAAAAGCAATCTACAGATTCAATGCAATTCCCATAAGAAATCCTTGCACAATTTTTTACAGACCTTGAAAAAACAATACTCAGTTTCATAATAGGAAAGCCAGTATTGCCAAAACAATTATGCTCAACAAAAGAACCTCAGGAGGCATCACCATCCCCAACTTCAAGTTATACTATAGAGCTACAGTATTAAACACAGCCTGATACTGGCATCAAAACAGACTTGTGGATCAATTGAATAGAACTGAATACCCAGACATTAAATCACACACCTATGAACACCTGATTTTTGACAAAGAGGTCAAAACATTCAATGGAAAAAAGGTAGTATCTTCAACAAATGGTGTTGGCATACCTGGATGGCAGTATGTAGAAAACAATAAATAGATCCAACCTATCACCCTGTACAAAACTCAAATCCAAGTGGATCAAAGACCTCAACATAAAACCATCTACACTGAACTTGATAGAAAAGAAAGTGGGAAATACCTTCCAACACATTGGCACAGGTGACTGCTTCCTAAATATAACACCAGTAGCATAGACACTAAGAACAACAAGTGAGATCTCCTTAAACTGAGGAGCTTCTGTAAAGCCAAGAACACAGTCAACAGGACAAAACGACAGCCTACAGAATGGGAAAAGATTTTCACCAATCTTACAAATGATAGAGGACTGATCACTAAAATATATAGAGAATTCAACACACTACAGCCCTAAATAACCCAATCAACAAATGGGGTTCAGAACTAATAAGGAAATTCTCAGCATCCATGGGCATTAGCTGTGACCTACTGTGATTTCTTTATCTGTAGCTGAGCCTAACCTGGCTTGAGGAGCTTTAGATTTTATTTTTTATGTTTTATGTATTTTAGAGAATGGAGAAGTTTTATTACTGTATGGGTTAAAAAAAATCTATTTTTAATGTTTTTCTTTTTATATAATTTGATATTGATTTTCAAAAAACAATAAAAAATAACAAAAGCAATACAAAAAAAAAGATGATCTAAAACATGGAGAAGTACCAGAGCTGATATCACAAGACATCCATGCAGATAGCAAAAACATGGTTTTTCCATTTGTCATTAGAAAATTTCAAATTAAAAGAACAATATGAACCTTGTCAATAGTTATTGAGATGAGAAAAAGTGCTCAAATCTCTGCTATTAATCATGTTTGTTAGAGTGGACGGCTTTCCAGTCCCTTTGGCAGACAACTTGACTGTTCTTACAGAGCCAGTCATATTCATGGCATTTAATTCATCTTTGTACTCCTAGAGATTTATTTTTACTGACCTGAGACCTTAACTGTAAACAGAACAAGTGCATGTGGTTATTTATACCAGCGGAAGCAGCCAGCACACTGTTCTTTAGGTGGATGGAGCAAGAAAGAGAGCTGTGTCCAAACAATACAATATTCTTTCACATGCTACTGAGACAGGGGATGTGGAGCTACCAGTTATCATGAATGAAGTTCACATGTTCACATTTAAGTGAAGAATAGGCACTTCCAGAAAGTCTTTTTTTTTTTTTTTTTTTTTTTTTTTTTAG
>PVIH01026719.1:0-18259 GCA_004025045.1 Sigmodon hispidus | reverse complement strand
GGTATCTCAAAGTTGTTTTGATTTGCATTTCTCTGATGGCTAAAGATGAAGAGCACTTTTTCAGGTGCCTTTCAGCCATTCGTAGTTCCTCTGCTGAGAATTCCCTTTTTAGATCTGAACCCCATTTTTTGATAGAGTTATTCAAGGTTTTGGGATCTAAATTCTTGAGCTCTTTATATACCTTAGAGATCAGTCCTCTGTCACGAAAAGTGCCTATTTTCAATAAAAGGACATAAATACACATAAATACATTAAGTTGTGAACAACTGTTGGTATACACATAGGTGTTTAGAATGTAATTGAGAATCATTCTAATTTAAGAAACTGACAGTAGTATGTTCCCCTTTAGGGTCCCTGACCTTAGGCCAGATTTACAATACTGATCATAATATTATAGAACCTTCATCCAGCAATGGACAGAGGTGAAAGCAGAGATTGACAGCTAAGCACCAGGTTGAGCTCCCGGTCCAGCTAGAGAGAGAGAGAGAGAGAGAGAGAGAGAGAGAGAGAGAGAGCGAGAGAGAGAGAGAGAGAGAATATGAGCAAAGGTATCAGGTTCATGAGTAGGAGACCCATAAATATGGCTGACTCGAGCTATTGAAAACTCATTGATTTCATGGAATAGATCCAAACCCTCTGAATGTAGACTACAGTCTAATGGCATGGGCAGTTTGTGGAGCCTCTTGCTGTAGGACCAGAGTTTGTTTCAGATGCATGAACTATCTTCTTGGAGCCCATTGCCTGCAGAAAAACACCTTACTCAACATTGATACTGATGGAGTTACTCAGTCCTACCTCAGCTGGATATACTACACAGAATTGACTCACCCTGGGAGTCCTTGCCCTTTCTGGGATATGGATTGGGGGATAAGGGGGCTGGGGGAGGACTGGGAGAAGGGGAGAGAGGGGAAGCAATGGTGGTATGGGAAAAAATTAAAAATAAAAAATAATTAAAAAAAATACTGGACATAAATTCTCAGTTTGTTAGGTGTTAGCTCTAAGATGTAAATGATGCTATTTGTACACTTGGAATACCTGGCCATTGTTTTTTTTTCCCACAATCCATATAGCCTTATTTACATTGCCCAAATACTTATGAGTGTGTGGGGCCAATATACCGTAACAAACTCTGTTTCGTTTTTCGAATTGAGTCTATTTTGTTTTGTTTTGAGGTTCCTCCCTCAAAGCCCCCCCCATTTTGGAATGTTGACTCATTTGTACAGGTAATATGCCAGCCATCACAGCTGTTGTGAATTCATACTTTCATGTCCTGAAGACACTGTTTCAGTTCATTTCTCTCTAACCTCTGTCTGTAGGCCTTTCCCTCTAAGGATATGTAGAGAATCCAATTCCTACAGAACTTTTAAAAATGAATTAAAAATATGCTATGAGCACTCCTTTTATTTTTAAAAACTTAGTATTGTCAGTGAAAAATAAAAACTTGCAAATTATGATTCAATTAACAGTTAGCAAACTTTTGAATTTGGGAATGAAATAAACATACTTCATTGTTCTTTAGCATTATTGTTGAATTGTGATGTTCTAAATGCACCCAAGCTTTTCCAGCCAGATTACCAAAATCTCGGTGACTTTTATTGGTGTGATTTGATAGGAAAATTGGTTCTCATCTTAAGTTCTTTCCCTCTATAGGTTTCCTTGCTGTTTTTGTTGTGTCAGGAGGAATTTCACATCCCTTTGCAGAGTGAAACTTACTGAGCTTGTATTTCTATTGCTAGATCTGTAATTTCTTTTTTTCTCTTTATCCTTGAGGATTGCTTGTTTGCATTAGTGGAAGCTGAGTAAACATATCAAGCAGAGAAAAACACTCTCTTTACTTGAGAACCAGGTAACATGGGTACAGTTATCACTGCTAGTAATATTTTATCTCCAGGATAATTTTAAAAAGTGCTTTTAATTATAAATAGATGGCTAAACTTGATAGCATATTAAATGACTGGACCATTTATAAAATTATTAGTCCCTTTGCGAACGTTGTTGAAAGTTGACTTGCATATGCCAGCGTTGCCATAAAAGTGTGTTTAAAAATATTGTTAATTAAATTTTGTCAACAATATTAAGAACCTTAAGTCATTGTAGTGAGAGAAAAGCTCTTGGCATGTATTCCTAAGAAGGCAACACAGCACTTATTCATGTGGATTTTAATTTGCAATCCAATATATTTGTCTAAACAAATGCAATATAACTTTTTCCTATAGATAACATCACAGCTATATTCCTCAAATTAGATCATGATACATCTCAGTGACATATTAAATACTGGTTGAAGGCTGACAGAATTTCTTTGCAATTTGGTATGTGACATTGTTGACACTTTTCAGATTTAAAAATAATTCCTTAGGTCTTAGATCCTTCTAATATATTAGCTCAACTGAATAAGCAAATGTTCATGCTTCTCAAGCAACAAACCAAAAGATAGGGAGTCAGTATTTACAAGAAAACATTAAGTTTTCTCTTTTGGATTAATCTTATTTTATACATTTACTTCGCACTTTTATTTTTCCCTGAAGTACAGATTATACATAATATATAACAAGTACAGAGTGTAATTTGAATACTTTATCAGTTATTGTTTTTGTGTGCACCATTACAGGAAATGTTTAATAAGTGACCAAAACCCAAAAAGGGGTTATATTATGAAAATATACTCAAATGGTCTAATGGGAGAGGAGAATAACATGTAAATAAAATAATTTTGTGATACCAAGTAGATAGAGATACTCCTTTGAGACAAGTAAGTCTATATAAAAACCATTTTCCAAGTGTTAGTTTCTTAAATTGCTTTTGATGCTACCATGAGAGAACAATAGATAATTCTTTCATGAAAGTAGACTATTACTTTTTCTCTACTGAGAGTCTTCAGTGATAAACAGTTATTACTGATAAGAGTTCATCTGAAAGGATTGCTAACTAGCACATTTGAATTTAGGCTATGTGGTAGACACATATGAGGCTATTCCAAGAATTATTAGATTTGAAATAAGATAGCAATGTCTGATTTTTATCACCTCAATATGGTTTCCCATAATGTCAAAACAGAGGTATGGGTGAACATTTGTGAGACTGTTTGCTGTGGCAAATGAAGGAGATGTGTACCATTGTTTTTATAGTCAAACATATCTCTTTATGTCATTGATATTAATATTAGTTATGTTTTTAAACAATGGGTTAAAACTAATTAAATATGTAATATATGACTTTCTTTTTCAAGTTTTTGTAATAGAAAATAAACCCCCTAAATTACCTTATGTCCTTACAAGAAGATATGAAAGGCAAACGATTAAGTGACAACAATTAGCTGCATACTTCAAAACAACTAACAAAAAGATTTTTTGAATGTCTATAACAGAAATAAATGATAAACGATCGAATAAGGTTTACTAATTCAGTATAATCATTACCTATCATAGAGTGATTATAATATCATCTTGTACAATTATTATATAGAAATTAAAATATATTAATTGTGAAAGGATTGAGGAAAAATAAACATTTAGAATTCAATAAAGGCTAAAAGAAAATTAACAAGGCATATTTAAGTTGAAGTTAAAAAATCATACTTTCTGCAACTATACAGAAAATAACACCTGTCACTTTTATATTGCCAAATGTGAAATTAATGAGCATGATAGTGTTATTGTTTGGGTGATGTTTACTTACCAAAGATTAGTCTGTTGAAATTTTGTTCTCCAATGTGTTGAGGTTAAGAGCAGATGGAGTTCATTAAGAGGTGAGACCTAATTGGAGTTAAGTTATTTAGGTTTGCTGACTGTGGTGCTTTGAAAGAGAAAGGTCCTCCTTAGTCTCAGGCATTTGAAAATATTGTACGTAGTTAGTAGGTAATATTTGGGTAGTGCTGCCTTGCTGGAGAAAATATGACACTGAGGACAGACTTTGAATTAAAGTCTCTTGACAATGCCTTTGAATGTGAGTCCTTTGAGTATATGCCCAATAGTGGTATTGCTGGGACTTTGGGGACATTGACTCCCAGGTTTCTGAGAAACCACCATACTGCGTTCCAGAGTGGCTATACCAGTTTACACTCCTACCAACAATGGAAGAGTTTTCCCCTTGCTCTGCATCTTCTCCAGCATAGGCTGTCCTCTGTGTTTTTGATCTTAGCCATTCTGACAGATGTAAGGTGGTATTTCAAAGTTGTTTTGATTTGCATTTCTCTGATCAAGATACATCTCAGTGATCTATTAAATACTGGTTGAAGGCTGACAGAATTTCTTTGCAATTTGGTACTTGACATTGTTGGCACTTTTCAGAGTTTAAAAATAATTCCTTGGGTCTTAGATCTTTTTAATATATTAGCTTATCTGAATAAGCAAATGTTCATGCTTCTCAAGGAACAAACCAAAAGATAGAGAGTCAGTATTTACAAGAAAATATTAAGTTTTTTTTTATTTTGGATTAATCTTGTTTTATACATTTACTTCACACTTTTATTTTTCACTGAAGGATAGATTATACCTAATACATAACAGGTACAGAGTATAATTTGAATACTTTGTCAGTTATTGTTTTTGTGTGCACCATTACTGAAAATGTTTAATAAGTGACCAAAACACAAGAAGGGGTTAAAATGTTGAACAATTTTTCAAGTGCCTTTCAGCCATTTGTAATTCTTCTGTTGGGAATTCCCTTTTTATTTCTGAACCCCATTTTTAATTGGGACATTTTAGGGTTTGGGGTTCTAGTTTCTCGAGTTCTCTATATATTTTAGAGATCAGTCCTTTGTCAATTGTTAAGGTTAGTGAAGAACTTTTCTCATTCTCTAGGCTGTTGTTTTGTCTTATTGACGATGTCCTTGGCCTTACAGAAGCTTCTCAGTTTCAGGAGGTCCCATTTATTAATTGTTGTTCTTAGTGTCTATACTACCAACTCAGCTATGTTCACAGCAGCATTGTCCATAATAGCAAGAAAGTGGAAATAACCAAGATGCCCCTTAACTGAGGACACTGTGGTACATCTACACAATGGAGTACTACTCAGCAGTAAAAAAAAAAATCATCATAAAATTTGCAGGCATATGGATGGATTTGGAGAATATCCTACTGAGCGAGGTATCACAAGCCCAGAAAAATAAACCAGGATGTATTGACTCATTCGTGGACTATAGACAAAAAGCAAAGAACACATAAGCTGCAAACCACAAGTGCTGAAAAGCTTGGGATCAGGTGGAACTTAAGAGAGACATCCAGGGAGTCCTCTAGGAAGAGAAAATAGAGAAGATCTCCTTAGCTAATTAGGAGCATAAGGGACCACAACCAAGAAGGTGAGGGAACAAATCATGAGAGGAGGAGATGACTGAGTGAGAGGAGCAACAAGGCGGGGTGAATAAAGAGATAGAGATCTTAATAGAGGAAGCCAATATGGAGTTGGCAAAAAAAAGTTGCTAGGGAAACCTCCAAAAACTCACAGAATGTCCCTTCCTAGGTCTCCAAACAATAGCAAAGGTGTTGCCTAAATAGGACTTCCTCTATAATCAAAGGAATAACCACCTCAAGTGCCATCACAAAACGTACACTGAATAGAAGTAGAGGCAGAGATCCATGGTTCAGTACTGGACTGAGCTCCTGGTTCAGCTGAGAGCAGAGAAGGAGAGTCTATGTGAGCAAGGGGATAGGGCTTATGAGAAAAACTCCCACAGTGCTGGCTGGCTGGAACTCTGAATACCCCACTGAATTAAGCCACTGGGGAATCTTCAAGAAAAGGAACTAGGTCCTCCAAGGATAGGCAACTGTCCACTTACGTGGGCAGTATATGTAGCCTCAAGGAGAGGGATCAGACGATGTTTCTGTGCATGGACTGGCACTTAAGAGCAAATTCCCTCCAGAGGAACACCTAACCCAGTGTTAGCATTAGGATGAGGAAACCAGACATGCCTGGAGTGGATGCTGAGCTGTTCCACCTTGGGACCTCTTGCCATTTTGGGGAGGGATAGGGTATGGGGAGGAGGGAGGCTGAAGGCTGACCAGAAGAAATTGGGAGGGGAAAGGGAGGGAGAGCAAGGGACTGCTTGGAAAAAAAGGACTTTATTTTATAAATAAAATTAAAAAACAAAAAAATACAAAAAAATCAATTAAAAATTCTTTGGAGAAAAAAAAGTCTTTTGATATTTGCAGTTTCCTCTCTCTATTTTGTACTTTCAGTTCAAAGTGTGAGTTCCCAGATTTCTGTTGCTACTGCCATGTTATGCACACTATCATGTACTCAACACTTCTGGAATCATAAGCCAAGTCAAAGCATTTTCATCTTTAAGAGTGCTTTGTCATGTAGTTTTACCACAGCTACAGAAGCTATAAGTAGATTATCATCTAAAAGCTGTAAGTAGATCAGTCACATAATACTTGAGCAAATGCTCAAATAACTTTATAACCTACTACTGAGATACCTGCTCATTTATGTTCATCACTTCTCAATTCACAATAAACATGAAATAAAAAAATCACTCTGGATATTCATAAATTGATAAATAGATAATGAAAAGTGGTAAATAGATAATGAAATTAAATGAATAGATAATAAAAATGTGGTACAACTTTAAAAGAAGAGATTCTTGATACTAGTCTTTTTTTAGTGTGTAGTGTCTTCTAGAATAATTTCTCATTATAGAGTAACATCTTTAACTATATTTACATGTGTATATAATTTAAAATGTTTCTATAGCAGTAGAATTCTATATGACCTTTTGCGATAGTCTTTAGTGCTATCTATTCCTCCCCATATTACCTCTTCTACCTTGGTTTTCATCCACAATCCATTTTAACACTTACTGTTCTACTTTCTCCATTATCTTTTTGTAGCACTGTATTCTATCTCCTTTCTCTAAAAAAAACTATTTTGCATGGCCCTTTAGTAATTTTCTGCTGATCTCTATGCATATTTTAATTGAAACATATTTATGTAAACATTCAAAGAAAACACCAACAAATGAAATAAAACATGCAACATTTATCTTTCTGGGTATTGGTTACCTCATTCAGAATGAAAATTTACAGTTCCATCCATTTGTCTATAGACCCACCTATATTTTCATTTTTTTTTGTTTTTTGTTTGGTTTTATGTTTTCATTACTTTGATACAATACTTGACACATTTTCAGGAGACAATCCACCATGGCAAGGAAGGCCCAGTGTACAGGGGTTGACTGGAGTGGGGTGCAGGGAGCATGAAACAGTTGGTCACATAGCAAATGCACCCAGAAAGCAGAAAGAGATGGATGCTGGTACTCAGTTTACTTCCTTAGCCATCATATGGTACCACCTACAGCAGTATAGACCTTACCACTTAACTTTAACCAATATGGGAAAACTCTTGACAATATTTGTCTCTTGTGTAACTCTAGATCACATCAAATTAACAAGATGACCCATTAGAACAGGGCAGAGGGGTGGGGTGGGCTTCCCTGAAATCTTCCAAACCCAGTAAAAGGCCTCTGGGATCAGAAAGCACGAACAAGAGACAATGAGGCAGAAATATAAGCCAAACAAGCACATGTGACTGTGATTCACTTTTGTGGTCAGGTCAGAATCATCCCTCTACAGACATGCAATTCATGCTGACCACTCTGTAGATTCGTCATTCGGGGACCTCAGTTTTTCTTGTAATGCTCAGGTCCAGGAGCATTTGTGGTGTAGCAGATTAACTGTTCTGTTCTTTTGCTGTGCAAATGGATACTACAAAGAGCAGCTATATATCCATTCTAAAATGAGTATTTTCTCAGCTCAAATACTGTTTAAGAACACACTTCAATTTACACTCCCACCAACAATGGAGGAATGTTCCCCTTGCTCTGCATCCTCTCCTGCATAGGCTGTCCTCTGTGTCTTTTATCTTAGCCATATTGACAGGTGTAAGGTGGTATCTAAAAGTTGCTTTGATTTGCATTTTTATGATGGCTAAAGATGTTGAGCACTTTTTCAAGTGCCTTTCAGCCATCTCTAAGTCTTCTGCTGAGACTTCCCTTTTTAGTCTGAACTCCATTTTTTAATTGGGTTATTCAATGTTGTGGGCTCTAGTTTCTTGAGTTCTTTATATATTTTAGAGATCAATCCTGTATCACTCGTAGGGTTGGTGAAAATCTTTTCCCATTCTGTAGGCTGTCGTTTTGTCTTATTGACAGTGTCCTTGACCTTACAGAAACTTCTTAGTTTCAGAAGGTCCCACTTATTAATTGTTGTTCTTTTTTCCCTTTTTTATTATGAATAAAACCACATTTTCTATCCATGTATATCCTTGTTTAAGGTCCCTTACTCCTCCCTCCCACTCCAGTATACAGAAGAGGGTACCAGATGTCATCATAGATGGTTGTGAGCCACCATGTGGTTGGTGGGCGTTGAACTCAGGACCTCCAGAAGAACAACCAGTGTGCTTAACCTCTCGCCATCTCTCCAGCCCCCTATGTACAATATATATATTCTTTCTTTTTTATTATAAATAGTCATATTTTTTAATCCATGTATACCCTTGTTCAAGCTCCCTTCCCCCTCCTGCCCCTTCCAGTCACTCTCTCTTCTCCACATCACTTTATCTCCTCCCCAGCAAGGGTAGGAGGTCCCAAGGTCCCAAAGTGACTTAGTTCAGCATCCACTCCAAGCAGATCCAATTCCTTACCCCAACATCAAGACTGGGTCAAGTGTTCCTCTGGAGGGAGTTGGATCCTTCTTAATAGTAGTAATAATTTATTAAGGTTTCTAGCTGGTCGTAGGTTTGTCATTTTCTTCATTTTAAAAATTTTTATTTTTGCTATCTGATACAGTGAATATTTTACATTTTTCTTTTCTATAATTTTAACAAAGTTTCAGGGGGAAAATCAATCATTGCGCATAACTCATCCTATTCATTCTGAAATCTGCAGGTTTTTTGGACCTACATTAAACCCTAAGGACATGAGTTGATATCCTCCAGCGTGATATAGTTGGCAAGAAAATATAGAAATTATTTTCTACTATATTACATTTTCTAGGATACTTGTTTTGTGCTCTCCTCATTGTTTTCAAGGTATTATGTCATTGTTTTACAGATATTATTTGTCTCAGCATATTAAGTATTATTTTCAAAGTTCTATACTTAGCCTTGTATTTCTTTTTACTCAGATATCCTTATGTTTAATTTGGCTTCCCTTTTTTTTATATCAGGGACCTTCCTTAAATATTTGTTTTTCCGTTCATTTAAAAGTGCCTTTATTTATTATCCAGAAAGGAACTGGAGGATATGTTCTTACTAAAAGAATAAATCAGTAAAAAAGATTAAAAGAACAGAAGAACCAGTGCAGGAAATTACCAGTACAACAAGTATTCAGCAAACTCGGGGAGGCTTGGTCTATGTATATATTTTTCAAAGGCATTTTTAGTGGTTTGATTTTTTTCTTTTAATTTCATAGTTATAATCACTTCTTTGGCATCATTCTTTTTTGTTGTATAAGTATGTGTATCTGTGTCATTAAAAACATGACTTCACCATGTTTATTTTCTTATCCTTTGTGAGACTCAATTTATAATTTAAGCTCATCCATGGATTCTCTATTTGACCACATCTTTTTAAGATTTATTCTCCATTTTGTTTTACTTAAAGTATATTTTTTTATTATCCACTCATTAAGTCATTGAGATGGGGTTTTCACTATCCTTAGGTTGTTCTGGAATTTCAAACTCTCTTGCTTCAACCTCTTAGTGCAGGGATAACTGGTGTGCGTCACCATCCTTTGAACTTATAATTTTTTTTAGTTATGTATTGGGAATTTCATTTTTGAGAACTTCTTTCCATTTTAATATATATTGGTTTATTAGGATAACAGCAGATAGGTTTATAACATTTTCTGTGAATTTCATTGTTTCTGATCACTTAGATTTTAATGTTTTTCTTTGACTTAAATGTAAAAAATCATTTATAATTTTTGTTTTTATCTTTCATGCTTATGATGACATGGAACAACATAATGTGGGGTCTCACTGTCTCTCTACAAAGTCAAAACAACATTCTTATCTCCAGTATTTCCACATAAGAGGTCTCCATCTGATGGATTACTGTAACCTAACCTCTGCCCTACAGAGCGATATTAAGTAAAGTTAGAAATATTAAATAAATCCAGAACATGTATGTTAAATTGAAAGTGAAATATCTGTAACAGCAGTGAACATTTTTACTTAAATTTTTTGAGAAGTAAATAATTTATCTAATGAATGCTCTTTTAATTTTCTATTATAATTTTTTGGATGCCTATTAAGTACCTCAAAACAAAAGATTTATTTAGGTTAGCAAGTGTGTGTGTGTGTGTGTGTGTGTGTGTGTGTGTGTGTGTGTACCCAGAGTTGTCTATTACCTGCTAAACAAAGAATTTTATTGCTGACTCCATTTGTCAATCTGGTTATACAGATGAAAAAATTGACATGTTAAAGAAGCATATTACTGATTAAGGCATATTGATTACATTTAAGTTTTATTTTTTAAGTTTTACTTTCATCATATAATTTTTAGATTTTTAAAAATATTTAAGCAAATTTATAATTTTTCACATTTTAAAATTTATGTACGTGAAATCAGTTTTACATTGGTCGTATGTCACAGCTACTAAACTATTTATAAATTTAGATTTTATTTCCAGATCAAAATAATGAGTGCGAGAATAAAGAATATGATCAAAAACTAGAAGTATTTTATATTACTTTGGATATTTTATGTTTCAGGAGAAAATTTGCCTTTATAATTCTTCAATAACAGCATAATTGATCCAGCATTATATATATTTAATTAGAAACTGTTTAAAACATATTCTAACCATATAGTGTCCAATCAATTAGTAGCTATTTAAATCTAAGTCATCAGCTGAATTTAAGCATAATGCTCTTATGAAGTAATAGCACAAAACAGTACTCAAATTTAAGCCTAGTATTAAAATATGAAAGATCTAAACCTCAGAATTCTACTGTTAGACTTGATTTTCCCTCTAGCCCAGATGGAGAAACTTGTTTGGCACACATTTTAATGTGACCTCTACAACTTTTTACAAGACATAGATTAATGAGGTTTGGTTCCAGTGACTCTGGGAATGAAAAGTGGTGGCTAACCTAGAGACCCAGAACCTACCCATTCATATTTAAGGTTTTTACTTACTGGCAGACATAAAAGAATTAGCCCAAGCACCCCAGCAGTTTTTCAACTAGATGGGTGATTAAATTGCTTGTTTGGCATGTTCAGTGTCCATGGTAGATATTTTCATAGTGTTTCTATGGGAAAACAGAACTAAATCTAAACATTATATATAAGTCATTGTATTTTTACATTGCAAAACAGATAGTATTTTTGACAATACTAGGAATTGAATTCAGGACTTCACACATGCTAGGCAAATAGTTTAATCACTGAAGTACATTTCTAATCTTTAGCTAATTTCCAAATAAGTATTTGTTACTAAGCAGTACTTTTATATAAAGAAAAACCAAATTCAAATTATTCTGTTGATGATCTCTTTTGTGCTCAATATGGCTGCATTGAATTCTTTAAACTAAAATTTTTCAGTTTCTCTCTTTTAGTTTAAACAAAGGTCACTTTACACAAAGAGGTTACTATGTGTGTGACTCTGAAAGATGATAGCAATTCACTGCTAAAAAAATAATAAACAACTCATTATAGCTCCTACAGAGCTGGGATACACACGCACACATACACACTCAGAGAGAGAGAGAGAGAGACAGAGACAGAGACAGAGACACAGAGACACAGAGACACAGAAAGAGTGAAAGATAACTAATTGAATACCTTATTTATGAAAGAATTCTAAATTATTTGACCAAATTTTAACATTTTTCTTTCAAAACAGCATTTATAAAGTCATGAAAGTGCAAGAAAATTATTAGTGACATCTCAGGAACCTGCATACTCAGACATTTCTCAAGATAAGAGCTGAAGATGGCAGCACATTTTAAAAAACATAAAATTATTATTGCTGAAAATAATTTGGTAAGTCAATAAAAAATATTTTAGCATAGAGTTGCAGCAGGAAGTGGAGAAGAGAGAGTGACTGGGAGGGGTGGGAGGGGGAGGGGAGTATGAACAAGGGGATACATGGATAAAAATATGACTTTATTCATAATAAAAAATACACAATCTATATTTCTTCTATTTTAATTAATAAATGAAATCTTAACATGCAAAGAACCAGGAAGAACTGCAGTTTTTTGAAATCAGAAAACTTTAATTTACAGTCAATACAGACATATTTTCCAATTGATTAATTTTTTTATAATATTCTGTCTTCTGATTTCTACATTCTTTTGCTTTTCACAATTACATAAAATTTGGTTATGAAGAGTAGAATCATTAAATAGATGCCGCCAGGTGGTGGTAACTCAAGGATAGATCATTGCAGGAAAGTAGTAAAATGATAGTTCTTGATGATTTAAATTTTACTGCTTATGCTAAATAAAGCACATGTCTATGGTAAAAGATAATGTGAAAGTGTGTCTGTATGTGAAATTTTTAATTAATGTTGAGGACATAGTCCATTGCTTATAAGAGAATTAAACTTAAAATCCACACCCAAGAACTCTACTCACCATGGATGCCTAAACAAGACCTGAAAAAGAATGACATCAATAGACATGCTAATAGGGAAGGGTAAAAGCACATTGGGACTGAACTCTAGACAAGAAACACATAAAACATAAAAACCCACCCAAAACAAAACAAAACAAAAAAACTACAGGCATCTAAGGCATGCTGAAAATGAGACAAATAGATCCCCAAACTTGGTTATGCAATACCAAGTTGTCAGCCCTGAAGTCATACATATAAAAGTAATATATGGAATATGGAATAAGCCAGTTCTCTCTCTCTCTGTGTGTATATCACAATGATTAAAGAAAAAAGAGATCATGTGTTTAAGAGAGAACAAAGCGGCATGTATGAGGGAGGTTGGATGCTGGAAAGGGAAGAGAGAAAGTGATACAATTATATTTTAAGTAAAAAATGAAAAACTGGGGAAAGGTGAGATACCTTATGAACCCAAACATTTTTATTTCAATTCTTTCTCCTCATTTATGAATTCAGTATTTGAATTTCAAACAAAATTATTAAAGAATCATTATTAATAATGATCATATTATCTTTAGTTAGTGGGGAGCAATGACACATTCTTCTAATATAAAATCAGGTAACATCTTCCACTTGACATTTCTTTCTGTTCAGACATGTGAAGCTCAAAACTTACATTACTCTGTAAGTGAAGAGATTGTGTAAGTTAACTGAAAAATATTTTCTTAACTGAAAATTAGTGAAAGTTGAGGCATGCTTTAAATGAATATACTTTCTAAGACAGCATAGATAAGAATGATTTAGCCCAATGAATGCCACATAGTGAGAGATTTTAGCAACTATCATAATAAACAACTTATGTTTAAAAGAAATCATTTCTAAAGTCAATAATGAAACAGGCAGGATACAAGTATCAGTTTACATTAAAATATTCTTCATCAATTATTAGTCACTAGTGAGTCATTTTCTTTCATCACATTCAAATTTTCTATTCTATGGTCATAAAATTACATTAAGACAAGACATTTTGAAAGATGCAAATAGCTGCAGAGAATGAAGAGAAGTAACCTGATTTCTTAGGTTAGAAAACTAAAGGCCACTTGGTTCCTGTAGAGTAAGAGGACACTGGATGGAGACACCAAAACTGAGAAAATATATTGTGCAGAGCAGAGCTCTGTATTTTTTTTTTTTTTTGAGAAGAAATAATACAGCGACTACTATTTATTAAGTGTACATTCAGCAAGGCCTTGTTGGGCTTTCTGTATTTTTTTAAGGAATTGTTTTAGTCAGTTGCTGCTGTTTTATTCTTGTCAGACATCATTGCAAACTCGGAGACAAAGGTTTGACATTTAAGTAAAACCACACTTCTTTGTTTATGATTTTTGAGATGTATCAGAAGAAAAGCTGAAAGGTGCATAGCTATTACTCAGGACTATCTCCTGTAGACCAGCCATATTTACTATCATATTTCAGATCAGTATTGAACAATATTCATGTCCTAAATATAGTACCTTGGAATTTTATTTGCTAAATCTATTTTTACTTATTTAATCTACAAGGCCTAATATGTAGCCTATTGATGTGACAAAGCCATTTAAGAAACTTTTATTCATGGAAAAGATTTTTATCTTAATATTGTTACTGAAAATTGACTGTGAACTAAATGTAGTTATTGTAAGATATAATGCCTAATCAATAACTTTATTATTAAGTATCATAATACTTTTATTTTAAAACACTTTGAAGATACTACTATGTTTTCCAATCATTGAAAATATTCCCAGTAACTCCTTCTTTTAGCTAATTAAAGATATTTTAATCTTTAAAACATTATAAACAGATGTCACAGCATTACTACATTGCTGATGTATGTAATAGAAATGACACACTAATTAATTTAGTGCAATGTAAGTATACTGATTATTTATCATGGCTGACAATTAAATTATAAAACCATTCAATTATAATCAGTGGTAATTATTATTTATTGATTTTACATTATACACACATTAAAACAAAACATCTAATTATGCAGAAAAAAAGATTGCTTTTTCTGTTGATAAGAAGACATTTGAATTTATCAGTTTTCTTTAAAAACAAACAAAAGATGTTTGACTGATAAGTATTGATCCAAACTGAATAGAATATATTTTCAATAGTTATATGAAACTATCTTGGAGTTTCTTTTAAAAGATTGCCTAAAAAATGTTAACTGTGTTAATTACACTTTTGAAGCCAAGCAGAACTTCTACTTAAAATCTCTTGCCTCAGCCCCTTGAGTACTGGCTTTCTAGGAATTCATCAATATACACTAAAGATTTTATTAATTAAAAATGATTCTGAATTCTTTGTCTTTCAAGTGGGCAATGGTCCTTGTCACCCAGAAGTGAATACTACATAGCACTCATCAGACACACTGAACAATATCTCATAAAATATCTTTCACATAGTGAGAATACAAGAAATATTTGCTGCTGAAAATCTCAACTCTCATCCAGATAAAACAAATATTTTAATAATGTTAATGTATTATCTCAATTTCTGGGGAAAGCAGTTTCATATTTGCTTGTAGCAGTCACAAAAAACATATGGCATACTAAAACTTCTGAAAGAAAGATTTTATATGCTGAGAGAGACAGAAGTAAAAATGAAGTGGGATAGAACTTTAGGAAGAGAATTGAAGGCAGAGAAGCAGCGTATTCAAAGCTTTAGGAATCTATATTGCAGGATACCTGAATATAATTTATGATTAGGCATGAATGTGACCGTAGGAGAATAGTGAAAAAATATGTATCTTGTTTAGCTTAAGTGAAGTACACACTGGAATATTTAGAAGAAGGTTGTTTCAAAGGAAACAAATTTTATTCCTTAGCATAACTATTCTAGATAATCTTTGCAAACTTCCAATAGGCCCCAAGCAATAATCAATTTGCTGTACATAAATGTATTTTTAAAATCAATCACTCTGTCCAGTGTAGGTCATTACATGAAGCTATGAGTTTATTCCTTTCTTACAATGTACAAAGCTACTTCTCCTATGCTGTTGGATTCATTATTTTTTTATTTTTTATTTATATATTTATTATTTGGTTATTATTACATCATGTACCCCATCAAACTCAGTTATCAGACCCCTCAGATTCATACCCACTCTTATGATCTCCACATTTACAAAAATGCCCATGCATGCTTCTCATTTACTAATTGGAGCATAATTAAACTCCCTGTGGCCAGACTCTTAAAGAAAACAAGTTTTTCCTCACCCACACCCCTTCCAGAGATCATAACTGGGTATATACAACATTACTATCAAATTTGTCTTAACATCACAGGAAAAGCCATAGTTTTCTTTTTAGTTCAGGAAGGAGTTTTTTGCATAATCTCTTTTAGTAATAAACAACGGATTATCTCTAAGTATAAACAAGGAAGAAATCTACATTCTACTGGGTGCACTGGAAGAGGAGAATTATATACTCACTTGAACTTTCTTCCGCTTCTTTGTGTTCATCTAAAGCTCATATAATAGTAAAAATACAAGAATCAAGGTCCAATTATTTTATTAACTTTTTTCTGCCACCTTGTGATAAATCATTATCCACAGAAACACATATACATACAGAATCCCCTCCCAGTGTAATAAAATTTGTGTATGTCATGTTTTCATGGAGGCTACTGAGTGGAGAGCTAGGTCAATGGAGACAGTGAAAACTTGAAGTCAGCATTTTCCTAGAAATCAGACTACAGCCTCTAAGTCTTCCTACATAGTAACAAATCTGAACAAATGGGTTAGTAAATAGCTCAGGGTTAGAATGCTTGCTCATGTAAAACACTGGGTTTGAGTACCAGCTCTGAAAAACAAAATGAAGCAGTCAAATAATAAATTATTAAGATTAGGCTGAGTCAAAAACCAGGTGGTCAGACACAACATCTATTCTTTTTTGTGGGATATTTTTCTGGGGAATTATTTTTCTAATTCATTATCATGAAGCAAAATTCAAGTAGCATATGTATTTTAGGCTAGGTGTACGGATAGTGCTTCCCATTTTGCATTCTGCTATTGCTTGAAATCATGGACATGGAGTTACAGTAGGAAAAAAGTGAAATACATGAATCCTTCTTCAATTATGAGAACAAATTTCTTCAGTTTTTTTTTAACAGAAGGTAGATATCAAGAGTTAGAAGGACACAATTCATATGCATACCTACAAAGCTCTTAAAGACTTGGTGGGTGTAGCTCCTGACATATCTAACAAACATAATCTCACAGCAGATTCTCCATTTTTTTCTGGCTTTTATTATCTTTCCAGGCTCTCCTCTTTTGCAATAATCCCTGAGTCTTTTAGGTGGGAGTTGTTTTGTAGATGTATAAGTTGGGACTAGGTTACACAATTCTGCATTTTGATTGGTTAACATTTTCTGTAATGGTCTTGGTATGTTACAAAAAGAATTTTTTTTGTATGGAACAACAATTAATGAAAAGCCACAGAGACAGTTGAGCACTGGGAGCTCATTGGCTCTGGACTGACAGTTGGAAACCTGCATGGGACTGAACTAGACATTCTAAATGTGGAAGATTGTGTGTGGCTTGGGCAGATTGTGGGGCCTCTGCTGTGGGACCAGGATTTACCTCTAGTACATGAACTGGTCTTTTGGAGCCCATTACTATAGAGGGATACCTTGCTCAGCCTTCATATGGTGGAGGGTTTAGTCTTGTCTTAACTTGATATGCAGACGATATTGACTCCCTATGGGAGTCCTTACCTTCTCTGAGAAGTGGATGAGAGGTAGGGTGGGGAGAAACTGGGGGCTAGCAGGAGGAGGGGAACTGTGGTTGGTATGTAAAATAAAAAAAAAGCTTTTAAATAAAAAATAAAACTTAAAAAGGAGGTCATAAAATTGAAATAAAGCAAGGAAAATATTAGAGGGGTTGGATAAAGGGAAGGAAGAAACGAGATAATCAAAAATAAAATATACAATTAAAAGTAGACCATATAAATAGTTAAAAATAAACTTTACATGCATTAAACTGAGGAAATTACTCTGACACATTGATTTAAATGCACTATGCCTTTTACACCCATGATAAATGGCCCTCATAGAAGACTTTCCAGTGGTCATACTTTGTTGGAAAGAAAGTGCTAGGATTTGTTTCCTTCTCTGCTCTCATCTTGTCTTTAAGAAGAGGTTAATCACTTTGGTTCACTTTAGTGCTGATTGCTTGCACACAAGAAGGGGTTAACAGTGCCTCTCTGTGTCTGGCTCTCTTCAAATGCTCAAGGCCTTTCAGGTATTACCACTAACAGTTGTTTTCTTAAGGCAAATATTCTACAGAGATTTTTGTGCTAATCTTTCAGTAGTGATTCTATTTATTTGTGTTCTGACACAGGCTGTCATATCCTTTTGCTTATATCCTGATTTCTTCCCTC
Source organism: Sigmodon hispidus (assembly GCA_004025045.1). Taxonomy (NCBI): domain Eukaryota; kingdom Metazoa; phylum Chordata; class Mammalia; order Rodentia; family Cricetidae; genus Sigmodon; species Sigmodon hispidus. Next base: position 275 of record PVIH01026719.1, on the reverse strand, counting down.
ATCCCAGATGCAGGAATGTGATTGTAGGTCCCAGGCTGCTTTTTGAATTGCCTACCCCTTCGTGCTTTCCAAAATGCATTTAATTTTGGAAGATGGTGCCTGTCCAGAAAGCTGTCCATTTCTTCTAGGTTTTCCAATTTTGTGGAATACAGATTTTCAAAATATGACCTGATAATTCTCTGTATTTCCTGGGGGTCTGTTGTTATGTCCCCCTTTTCATTTCTGATTTTGTTGATTTGGACACTCTCTCTCTGTGTTTTGATTAGTTTGGCTAA
>PVIH01026718.1:0-18261 GCA_004025045.1 Sigmodon hispidus | reverse complement strand
CAGATTTGGATCAATGAGGATGGAGAGAAACTGGAAGGGGCAGAAGGACTTGGCTCACAGAGAACATAGTGTCTATTGGGATGGGAGAGTTAGGGCCACAGAGAGCAAAAGGCAGAGGATGAAGACAGTCCATGCACTTTAAATAACCAAGAAGAAGGTTGATAGATCTGGGGTGAAATATACTCCCTCAAAGTGACTTGTGACCTTTTTGACCTCATATTCTAAACATTTTGGAAATTTTGAATGGGACAAAGTGTGTGTACATGTGGACGATGAAAATTGATTTCATCATGCTGCTGAGAACTAGGTTGGAGGGAACACAGAGAGAATGACATGCTTGAGAAGAATACTTGAAATCTGCTTACTCTGCCCATCCTGAAAAAATGAGGAATAATGAGGGTCCTGGGTGAAATTTTTCTATCTGGAGTTTACATCCTTCAGGGAAAAATTGTTCTTGGCCATTGCAGAGCTGGCTTTGCATTCGCTTCGTAGTAAGAACCCCCAGTGTGTACCTTAGGGCTGTTTGTCTCACTGAGAGCTGGTGTGTGTGGGTATTTATACTGGGGCTACTTCAGGCATGGCTGGTGGATAATTAATGAGTTTGTTTTTGAGTTTGTAGGTTGGAGCTGATGTAGTGCCTGAAGGTGTCTTTGTCTCAATCCCCTCCATCCATCTTTATTGAATTAGCCAGCCTCTCCCCTTGACTCTTTTCTTATTTCTTATTGAGGGTAGCTGGACCTGGATCTGCAGAAATGTCTGGGACAGTAACAACAAAGGAATGTCCTCTGTGTGCCTGTGCCTTTTTAAAGTGATTGTTGCCCACCCTCTAGCCCTCCACCTTCATCTGCTATCTCTCTAACCAACTGTGGAGAATTGCCTTTTTGATGTTTCCCAGGATGATTTTTTTTCAGTAATAAGCTTAAGTGGTTATTCACTTTCTCTTGCTTTTTTGTCTGTGTTTTTCAAGTCTTTGATGAAAGCAAATGTTAGTGATTTTAGCCAGTCTCATGAGAACCTCATAGGAAATACTATCTCTGCCTATTTGTGTGTTTTCTCTTGCATCCAAAGTGCTTTCATTTTAACTAGCAGAGTCACCCCAATGCCATCTTCAACTCCAGCAGACCTTTTTAATCCTACCATTTGCTGCTGTTGCAAATTTTTCAGTGGATTCTTAATGATCCTAAGACTGGCCTCATTGCTAAGATTCCATGATTAAAGTCCAAGTGGAGGTTGAGACTGGACAACTTGCACACTACATTTAGTATGTCATTCCTAGAATGTCTTTGGATTCTTACTAATTCCTTCTTCCCATCTGCATAAATCCCTTTTATTCTCTGTTATAGTTAGGATTACTATTGCTATGAAAAGACACCATGACCATGGAAACTCTTATAAAGAAAATGTTTAACTGGGGTGGCTTGCTTACATTTTCAGAGGTTCAGTCCATGGCGCAGAGCATTACAATGGAGCATGGTTGATGCAGGCAGTTGTAGCACAGGCTACATCTTGGCATGTATGCAGCTGAGACAATGGGCAGTATCCTGAGCATAGGAAAAAAATCAAAGCTAGCCCTCAACAGTGACACACATCCTCCCATAAGGCCATACCCACTTTAGCAAAGCCATACCCCCAATATTGCCACTCCCTATGAGATTATGTGGGTCAGTTACCTTCAAATTACCATACTTTCATTCAGTTAATATGACATGCCAAAAAAAGTAAACTTCAGAAATCTTTCTCAGTCTCTTAGACTTATAATATGGGCCATATGTCCTCTCCATTTTTGTCATAGCTCCATCTTGCCATTTACTACAATGTAAAATGGTCTCATGGAGCAATGTATCTGCATCAGAGAGTCTGGATTTTTAGGACAGAGACTGTACTGTGGGATGTTTCTCTTGTATACTATACAGATTTTTTTACTTGCATTTGTTTAATAAAATGCTCATTGGCCAATAGCAGAAAGCAAACTCCAGGCAACCAGGCTAGGAGAATTCTGGGAGGAGGAAGAGCAGAACAGCAGATGCTAGCCAGATTCAGAGAGCCAATTGGCTAAACATGAATAGAATCATGGGCTAGTTTAAGTATAAGAGCTAGATAGTAATATCCTTGTCCTTCTCACCCAGCAGTTTCTATAATATTAAACCTCTGCACTATTATTTCATGAGTCCCTGCAGGACTGGCTGAGTGAGACAGAGAAACTTCAGACTATAAGACTGCATCATACTCATTATTGTTTCACTCTCAATGCCCATTCGGGTGTATCAGGTATTTAATTACTAGAGAGCCACAGGCAATACTGTTTATTATTTCCCATTGATTCTTTGTTGAACACATTGCTTTTATATATTTATATATAATACTGCCTTGTCTGTTCCTTTGTGTGCTTACATTCCCTCCGTGGCTGAGACATCTGTGTATTCCTCTCTCTGCATAGGACTACACAAGTTTCTATGCCATAGCAGCATCTACTGTATTCTGGCTCTTGCTAGAGTGTATGGAACAAATCTACACCTTCTCAGTGTTTACATAGTACATGTCCCTGTCATTGATTAGCTATGTTCTAAGAAATAACCTTCTCCTGTATCAAACAAACAGCTCCTAGAGGAGCTGGAAGGCACAGGGCCCCAACAGAACCAGCTTTTCAGAATTCCAGCTCCAATTATTCCACTGACATTGAGATACTTTGGAACAGAAGATGTTGCAGAGCATTGTCATTCTCCTTAATGCTCTGTGGTATAGCTTTTCCTGCTCACTACCTATAGCTAGGGCCATTTTGGGGTATAGGTTAAGAAGCTGAGATCTGCTCCTTTCATGTAGCCCTAGAATAGACTATAATCCCTCTAGAAATACCTAGTTCAAGCAGTTTCAGGCAGATGGTAGGTTTGAAATTCCTTGGGGAGTTAGCATAGGATGCACATTGTCAGTGCTACTCTGTTTAAGGCCAGAAATGAGGTAAGATGGGAATCCTTTTGTTACCAAGGGGCTAGCAACACTTCTAGTACATGAGAAGAAACTATAATTCTTGGTTTCCCATTCCTTTTCCAAGCATGGATGCTGAGTATGGGAAGACAAAGCTGGCTTTTGGCATTGCCTTTTCAATCCTGCCAAGTAGTGCTGATATGGAGAAGCTCCTTGGAACTCTCTTGGCAGAAGCTAGTCCTGTGTGACTTCTCAAGATCTCAATGGGTAACTCTCGAAACCAGGGGCTTTCCTTATTGGACAGATCTCAGTATTTGTCTGTCCTGCATGCACTTGCTATTAATACTGAAAGATCCTCAGGGACCCCAGCCCCAAGAACTCACGCACAAGTCCCAGGCTGTAATAACACGAGGTAATTTTAATACACAGGTACCTGTGGGCAATCAGCAGCTTCTGCTAACTGAGTGCCCCCCACAAAGAACACTCTCTCTTTTTATTCAGTCAGTAAAGTTCCTGCTACTGGGTAATGTAATAAGGTTCAACTTTGGGGCAAGGCTGTAAAGTTTTTGATCCTGGAGGTGTTGTGAACATCTGGTTTGTGTTAAGATAAGACACTTCCAGTCTCTTCACCCTCCCATGGCCTTCCTTATCTTTTTAAGAAACCTTGACTGATATACTGAGGCTTTGCCCACAGGATGACTCCTTGCTAATTGGTTAAATAATTCCCGACTGTCAGCTCTCTGATATACTGAGGTTTTGCCCTCGGGATGACTCTCAGCTAATTGGCCTTGTGGAAATTTTGAGGTTGGGATCTTTCAAATACTGTGGGCACCTAGATGCATACTGGTGCCACACCCTTCATCCCACCTTCTCAGTAAGTCAACAAATCATTATGCAACCTATAGCTTTCTATGTCTTCTAGTCTCTGTTGCATCTCATAGTTGAATGTCTTTTGCTCAATGTTTCCTGAACACTATGACTTTTTCATAGTGTTTCATAGTCTGGCTGGGAAGCCACATTCTGCAAATCCATTTAGGGAAAGAAAAGCTTTTTAGCATAATTTTTTTCTTCAGCATTATTTATGTCTCTGGTCAAAGAGAGCTCCCTTGCCCTTGCAGTATCTTCTAACTGATGTCAGGTGTTAGAAATGGAGCCCAGTGGTGGGATTCTCCAGTTGCAAGGTGCTTAATGCTTTGGAAATGATGTAAGGCTGAGAGCTGAGTGAGGTGCAACAGTGGGGAAAGCTCATTTCCAGATTTCAACATCCCCAACCCATCTGAATTAGGGAGACCTGTGAGTTATGGCAGCAGGCAAGCTCTAGAATGGATGGTTCTTTCAATTGCTAATGACAGACCTAGAGAGCCCCATTTACCAAAATGCCCTCCAGTGGCTTCTTTCTTAGCAGGCACTAAATATATGTAAAGAGGAGCTCTTGGGTAATTTTCTCTCTTTTCTGACTTGGGATAGCAAAGAAACTCTGTGAGAGGTGTATAGTTCCTAATTGTCAAGGGCTGGATTAAATGCCACTCCACTGTTATAATGCCTGAGGGAGGGTTTCTCAGCTGGAGCTCAAGGAGCAGTTGTGCCCCAAGGCTAGATGTCTTTACTCGTGGGTCAGAACAAGTTTTTTAACTTGGTTATTTGGCAGGAGGAGAATTAGGATGTGAGGGGATGAACTGGGAACACTAGTCTCTTTGCCTGTCATTTCCCGCTTTGTCTCTGATGTTTTTAAGCATCTCTTTCATGCAGCATCTTTTATTACTGCTCCCTCCCCTCCTTTGCTTACAGGAATTGACTTACTGAACAGTAATGTCTAAAAGGAAAATTCAAATGCTGCCCAGGAGGTGCAGTTTCAAGCCACCCCAGCAAAAAAAGAGGAGCTCCAGAAAGATTCCACCCAGCATGAGAATTTGCTGCCCATGTATTCTTGAAGCCTTGAAATAGAGATTTGAGACAGGGCCGTCCTCTACCCTCCTCAGTGCTGTTTGTAATAAATCTACTTCCTGCTCCCACCCGGGATCTTAAAATGAGGCTAACAAGGGCTCCTTTCTTTGCAGAATTTTTCATCAATAAAGGTACTTTGTATATCCTCAAGGTAGGTTAACGGCAGTTGGCCATATTGTAATTTTCACATCTTATTCATTTTCATCATGTGTAAGGCAACTTGGCAGGCATTATCAGGCTTTGAGGACATTGAAGATAGATTCCTTTTTTAGAACTGGGTTTGTGTAAAGAGCATAAAATGGAAGTCCTTTGGACAAGTTTAGGCTAAGCCTGAGTGACATCATTTAAAGTGTGCAAAGCCATAGATAGAGGTACAGAGGGGAACAAAGATAAGCAGAAGGTCACCCTCCTAGCACTCCACCCGAGCCCACTCTGGCTATCAGGAGTTACAGATTGAAAGGCAAGGATAGATAAGTGAGAAGGATTACCTCACCCAGTTGCTAGGGTGATGTGGCCTGGCCACTGAATTAGCATATTAAGGGAGAGCAGACCCAAAGCTGCTGAGTTTTGACCCGAGCTTCACGGCTGAAGTGAAGGGGACTCCAGCCAGCCCTCAGAAGCTAACACCTGGAAACTCTGAGGAGGCTCTGCAGTCAAACTCCCTCCGACCCTGGTCGACTCCCGGGACACTGAAGGACCAGACCCCATATCCTAGGCATGGGGAGACAAGGCTCCGAGCGAATTGCCACCCGAACCAGTGACTGAGGCCTGGCTACATCCACCCCATCGGGTACTGACAGAAAGCGTGGAACATGAACGGCGAGGAAAGGTCATATGATTATATTAATGTATGATTATATTAATGTGTGATCATATTAATGTGTGATTAATGTGCTTGATGTGGATTATGTATTCTGAATAAGCATCAGTAAAAGGTTATTGAACTGCCACCAAGTGTCTGAGCTTTCTGTCCAATTCGTCTCCAGCTGACCACTGGGGAAGTGCCCGGGATTTTGCTCGTGACAGTTTGGATCTTACTTCCCATTTCTTGGTAATAAAAGAAGGGGAAACATCACAATTGCCCCTAAGATTGAAAATGTTCCATGAAAAGGTGTAGGTAACAAACAGGGTTTTGTTGAGTTCTGTTAAAGGAAAACTCCTGATCAAGGGAGAATCCAAGCTCCATCCCTGCCCCTGGGCAGAGACATAACATTCCAAGCTTCAGAAACATCACATACTATTGACTCCTCCTTTAGGAATAAATCTGGAGTCTTCCTGAAGAAAGGAAGGAGGCATTGTACAGCCATGGGCTCAATTCATGACAGGAGAACCTGCAGAGAAAGCTGACCTGACATCATGGGAGCACATGGACTCTGGATCAACAGTTAGGGATCCTGCACAGGACAGACCTAGGTCCTCTGCATATGTGTGACAGGTGTGTGACTTGGTCTGTTTGTAAGACTTTCTAGCAGTGAGATCAGAATCTGTCCCTGGAACTTGGCTGGCTTTTGGGAACCTGTTAACCATGCTGGATTACCTGGCCAGTTTTTATGTGTTGCACCCTGTTATGAGACCACCAACAAAATCATGGAGCCAACTTCCTGATGCAAAAATCAAAGGTTTCTTTATTCACACCTAAACAAGGACTTCTTCCTGCACTCTCCAAGGAAGTAAAAGAGGAAGCCACAGGCCCTGATTACAAAGGGCTTAAATAGGGAAAAACCATCAGCAGAGAGCTGTATGTCTTGGCATTCTAGGATTGGATAAGGAAAAATAGAGTGAGATAACCTTTTCAAATTATTGGTCAGGCTATAGGTGCAAAATTGCTAATGGTTATAAAATGCTGACAGGATTTATGGCAAGATATGGGATGTCTGCAGAGTCATCTGGCTCTTGTTAAATTTTCCTACCAAGCCTCCTGTTTGACTGTGTCTAGGATGTTTTCTTTAAATTCTGCTGTCACAGCACATTTTTGGATCTTAAGTTCTGCACATAGTCACGACAGGGAAGCATGTTCTCAGGATAGTTTAGTGTTGGTTCTGTTCTTTCAGTGCAGGGAGAAGAGCTTAGTCTAACCTCAACCATGCTTTTGTTCAAGCCCAAGGGAGGTTTGCCCCTTTCTGAATGGAGACAATAGGGGAATGGATAGGGAGGAGGAGTATATGGTATTGTGGTGGGGGAGTCGGGGACCCAAAGGAGAGGGGGGAGAGGAAACTGTTCTGTATATAAGAAAGTTTTTTAAAAAAGGATTTAATGTGGTGATATTTTGTATATGAGCTAACAAATAAAACTTGCCTGAAGATCAGAGGGCAAAGTCAGTCACTAGAGCCACTAGTTAGCCCTAAAGGCCAGGTAGTGGTAGCATACATCTTTAATCCCAGCATGAAGGAGCTTGAAACAGGAAGTGATATAGCTGGGCAGAGAGAGAAATATGAGGCTGAAGAAGACTGGAGCTCAGTCTTTCTGCATGAGGATTGTGTAGAGGTAAGAAGCCTCTCTAGTAGCTGGATTCTTTGTCTCTCTGATCTTTTAGCATTTACCCCAATATCTGGATATCTGGCTCCAGGTTTTTATTAAGACCAATTAAGATCTGTGCTACAAATTAATCCAGCTAGGCTTGAGCCATCTGGTTGGGAAGACTCAGGAAAATGGATTCTTATAAAGCAGCAGTTCTCAACCTGTGGTTTGGATCAAATATCAGATATTTACATTAAGATTCATAACAATAGCAAAATTGCTGTTATGAAGTAGCAATGAAAATAATTTTATGGTTGGGGGTCACCACAACATGAAGAACTATATTAAAAAGTACAGCATTATGAAGATTGGGAAACACTTAAGTTAAAGTGGTTCCTAAAGGCACATTAAGGAGACAGTAGATAATCCCTTGGAGAAGTGGTCCTCACTTAATCTCCCGAAGTCCCTCCCTTGGTGCAATTCTTTGCAGATCTATACTTCTAAGCCTGCTTGCTTTTCTGAGTTCTGGCTTAGAAACTAAAAAATTGGAGGTCAGTTGCTGTGACACACACCTTTAATGTCAGCACTCAGGAGCTAGAAACAGGAAGATCTCTGTGAGTTTAAGCTCAGTATGGTCTACATATGAGTAAGAAAGAACCTGTCTCAAAAGACAAAGAATAACAATTATATTTTTCCCTTCCTGTGTTTTTGAATATCATCTAAAACCTTAAACATACTTTTTCTGATACTCCAGGTTTTTCTTGGATTTTTACTTTTATTAAGAATCTAAGTCCTATATTTACAAAATCTCTATTGCTGACTCTAAATCCAAAGGCCTGACTTTTCCTCTTTTTTTTCCTGTTCTCTCTTTCTGGTAGCTGCCAATTTTCCAACTTTCCCTGCCCTGTTGGTATTTTTCTCTCAATAAAATAATAATAAACTGGTCCTTGAGCTTTCTTCTGATTCCACTTTTAAGTACTTTTATTGATAAAACCAAGAGCCTACCAAAGGGAAGGCTGGTTTGCTGATAATAGGAGCATGCACCATTATGGGCTTATTTTGTTTAGTATTTTTTGGTTGAATATTGTCTGCTCTTCTAATTGTAACACCAGTAAAAATGCAAGATTCAGGACAGGGGTTTTCTATTTAAATTCTGACTATGACAAATTAAAGCTGAGCAAAGCTTTTTTCAAGGCAACCAAAGTTATCAAGTGGAACATCTATTGAAAAAATCAGAAACATGCATAGAATTGAGGACTAAAAGTCTAAAATACCTTCGAAAGGGCAATCCCAGGGTTAAGTCTCAGCATTCCATTGCTCAGTTTTTGCTGCTAATTCTGGGGCTTACAATAAGAAGCTGAGAATTCAGATGACTGCTGTTGCCAAGATGCACAGAATAAAGCAGAGGTATTGGCTGTCCTCTGGAGCTAAAGGTGCAAAATTAGACATTGAAGAGTCTGGGATCCTAGTTAGAGAAAAGATTAGAGAATGTAACCTAAAATGGGGTTATTTCTTGCTCAAGATGTTGGTCAGTCTGAGTTTGCCAAAACAAGAAACTGAGGAACTTAGCAGAAAGTCTCTGACAAACAAAAAATAGACTTTGATGGTTCCATAATAAGGAAGAGACAAGACTTAGAGTTAGGAACCTCCTGGTGTAAATGGCATCTGGTAAAAATTTCTCCCCACCCCCAATACCCACAGCTAGGATCACTGAAGGATAACCAGAAGTCATCAGAGACTGTCAATGCTATAATCCTTTCTGAGAGGAATTCTGGTAGGTTCTCATCTTGCTGCATCATACAGAAAGGAAAGAGCCTCTTGAAAAGAACTTACTGCTATGACTTATTTTATTTATTTCTTTTAGTCTCAACATGTCAATAGAAGAAATATTGCCAGACATTTCAAATAGGACTGAGCCAAAACAATCAAGAGATCAGCTAATCCTTCCAATGTAAACATTGTTGTTGGGTCTTCATGGATACATACAGTTCAGGAAAAACAGGAAAGAAGGACAAAGCATAATTCCAGCAGAGAATTGGAATTAAAAAAAATAACAAGAGAGAAGTGATTATTAAATCTCTATATGAGACAAAATTTCAAATAATCACACACAAGCACACATGTAGCATACACCTAATCTGAGTAAGTTATTTCCTTCATTAATAGCTCATAATATTATATCAATATCATTGCCTTATATAATTTTTGAAGCAGGGTTTCTCTGTGTAGCTCGGACTGTTCTGGAACCATAGAGCAGGTTGTCCTCAAATGCAGAGATCTGCATGCCTCTGCCTCCCTGAGTGCTGGGATCAAAGGCACATGTGCTGCCTCTGCCACCACAACCAGGCTTGAAAAACTACAGATTTAACATTGTATTTGATATAACCATAGAGAATGGACATTAGTAAAAAATATCCAAACTAAGGTACAAGTGAAAAAATATGAAATACATTAAAAAGTTAAGAAATATCTTGAGCAGAGTAAAAAACAAAATCTGAAATATTGTAAATATAGGCCCATCAGTAGAATAGAACAAAAATTGCCTATGGGAAAAAGTAATCAAATATATTGTGATTCCTCCAAAATGGTGAAAGACAAAAAATTGCAAATCTACATTTTTTTATAAACTTCAGGAGGGAGAAATGTAACAAAGTTGAGGTTCATCATAATAAAACTACAAAAAGGGTGAAATAGATAGAGTGAAAACTACAGACTGAAAGAAAAATACACAAACCTCTAAGGGAACATTGAGAAATTTAACAGCTGATTTCTCAACAAAAACAATGGGAGGCAGAGGACAATAGAATGATACTTTTACTAACTGACATAATAGACAATAAATCACACATATGAATGCTGAGAAAGCTAGCTATCAGAAAATGAGACTTTTTTCAATTAAAAATTACTTCCTTTACTTCTTTGAGATTATAATGCAGTTACATTGTTTTCTTCTTTTTTTAAAAAAACTTTATTTATTTATTTGCCTTGGTGTTCACCTGGAACTGGAACTACAGACAGTTGTTAGCTGCCATGTGGGTGCTGGGAATCAAACCCGGGACCTCTGGAAGAGCAGATGGTGCTCTTAACCACTGAGCCATCTCTCCAGCCCCCATTGTTTTCTTCTTTTTTTTCTCCCTGTAAACACTTCCATATACCATTCTGTGCTCCTTTTCCAAGTCATGCCCTCTTCATTAGTTGATATTTTACAAACATATACACACACACATATATACACACACACACACATATATACACATATGCACACACATATACAAACCTATACACACACACACTTTCACAGATTTGTACCTGTACAACTATAACCTGATCAGTCTGTATAATATTACCTGTATATATATTTTCAGGAATGATCATTTGGTATTGGATAACCAGTTGGTACACTTTTCCTGGGGAAGACTATTTCTCTCTTAGCTTCCTGAAGTCCTTCCTTCCTGAAGGTTTGAGGTCCCCTGTTTACTCCCAACCCAAATTAGCATATCTATTGTTGTCTTTGTTCAGCCAAAATTTAAATAATCAAGTCTTTTAAAGGAATTGTAGAAGTATTTCTTCATCTAGGAGGGAAATAATTTCAAATGATAGCAAGTAAACAGAGCAACAAATGATGAGCAATAAAAGTGTTATGGGCTAGGGTACATATTGAAGTTGAGAGCTCCTCCAGTGTGTGTTCAAGTTCCTGGCTTCAATCTTCAGCAACTCAAGAAAGAAAGAAAAAAGAAAAAGAAGAGTGTTGCATGAATTCTGGTTGTTATTAAATGAAACTCAGAGCCAGTTATTGGGAAGAAGCTGAAATATTATATAGAAAGAAACAGACCACAGTCAAATCTCACCCAGACAAGCCATCTTTCAGCTTCCTCAGCCTCACTCCTCATGCTTTTATAGAATAATAATCTGTTCTCTTATGCCTGCTTTAAATGCCTTCTTTGCCTTGTTGTTTTTGTATCCAGGTTAAGATTAAAGGTGTGAGCTCTACTATTTGATAGCTAGGCTTTGAACTCACAGAAACACAGAAAGATCCCAGTCTCTGGAGTTATGAGATTAAAGGCATAGTTCACCACTCCTGGATTTTCCTGTGCTGGGATTAAAGGCATGAGTTACCACTCTCTGATCCTCCTGGATTGACTGTGGGTGGATCTATTCTCTGATATTCCAGACTGGTTTTATTAAATATATAACATATCACCACAGAAAAAGAGGAGAAAAGACACTAAGAAAATATAGGTAAGTGTGCACATAATAATGTGTATTACCTGTCTGATGGTAGAGGGAAATAGTTATGTTTAAATTTTGTGGTGTGTAAAAATGATGCAGAATCAAAGTTTATGTTCATTAAAAATACAAAGTTTTGAAAGGGAGATAAGCAATTGAAAATATTCTAGAACTTTAAAATTGAAAGTCAGTGGCAAAACTAATAATCTATATTAGAATATTATTATATAAAAATGTCTGAAATTACTTCCAAAAAAGTCTGACTTAGATGGTAACAGAGGGGGGAAGTAAACTAATAAAATCTGATTAATATAAAGGAAAAGGGCAAGTAATGAGAGAAAAAAAATAACATGAAATAGGTCAATCAAATATAAGTGAACAATAATCTAGTAGAAGATAGAAATTCATACCTTTTACTAATTATGTTCAGAAAAAATGGACTTAATATTTTAAGTAGAATACTAAAATATCATATTAGACATATTCTACTAACAGAAACATGGCTTAAATATACATTACTAAGAGTTGGAAAATAAAAGCATGTAGAAAGATGCATACAGAAACAGAAAACTGAAATGATTATTGAATCATAAGTAAATATTAGAAGAATAAATATCATTTTTGTTAAAAAAAACTTAAGTCATGCTAGTGACTAATATTAGTCTTATAAAAGGTACACGTGATTTTTGAAGCTGGTTTTACTGAATGTGGCAGGAATCAGATGAAAAACTCCAAAATGGAAATTTTAACACAAGTGGTAAATCTGCACAGAAGGAATTCTTGATATTTGCCATTGCTGTCCACATATCTACATGTTAAAAATGTTTGTAAATTTTGCCTTTTTTTTTTTTAAACATACCTGGTATTTTGTTGTTGTTACAGTCTAGGAGAATCAAGTATTTGGTTAAAGTTCAATTCTAAGGATTTTGTGCTAGTTGAGAATTCTTGGGGTTTGAATGTGAAATTTAACTTAGGCTCCAGTGTTTGAACACTTGGTTCCCAGCAGGTGGCGCTGTTTGGAAGTTGATGGAGCCTTGCTGGCATAAGTGGGTCATTGGTGTAGACACTGAGGCTTTAAAGCACAGCCCCACTTCCTGTTCTCTGTGTAGTGAGCATGGGTCCAATGTGGACATCCTCCTGCACTTGTCACCACCGTACATTTGTTGTCTGCTGTCATGTCTCCTCTGCTGTAATAAACTGCATCCTTCTGGAACTACAAGCCAGCCCTTTGTCCTTTGTTACCTTTATCAGGGTATTATAGCATGGTGGGTGACAAGATAGCGGATATGTAAATGCAACTGTGGGGAGGAATTTTGGGCCAGAGGCTGGTGCAAATGACCCTGTTGAAGCACCAGCCTTTATGTTGTTTTTCAATGAGCATAGAGACTGCAGTCCTAGGGCCTTACAGTCAGCATCCTATTTACTGCTCAGGCCATAACCTGGCAGGACTTCTGGCCCTACTGGCACCATGCCTGGTTGGCCACTGCGGCCAATATAGTTTTTAACTAAATTTATATCGTTCTATTTACCAATAAAGACCCAGGAGTCAGATGTTGGGGTGAAAACTTGCTAGGTCAAAGAGGCCTAGACAAAACCAGCTGACCTTCCTTTTTTAGCTGGAGACCCAGTAAGAGAGCATCTTTCTAGCTGTCACAAACAAAAAGACCATGGAATTCCAAGGCTCCCCACTCCTTCCTCTGTGCCTCTTCATCTCTTCCTGGGCTCTCCATATACTCCACGGATAATTCCTGTCAACTGGTTATTGGCTCTGCTCCTGATTCAAGGTCAGTTATATTAGCTTCACAGAATCAAATATCCTGTAGCACTCTACAGCATCTCTAAATATGGAACATTCAACCCAAACCACTCCACTTTGGAAAAAGAATGAGAGCAATATAAAATACACATCCTAATCAGAAGATATGGTAAAAAAAATTGAGCTTTGAAAGTTATTTCTTTTTCATATATATTTATACATATGTATGTATGTATATATATGAAAATACATATACATACATTTCAACAAAAGGTCTCTTTGCACAATCCTTGCTATCCTGGAACTTATTTGCAGATCTAGCTGGCCTTGAACCTGCTTCCTAAATGCTGGGATTATGGGAATAAAGGTGTGTACCACCATGTCTGGCTGGAAAATAATTTCTTTTTTTTTTTTTTTTTAAACTTTATTTATTTATTTATTTGCCTTGGTGTTTGCCTGGAACTGGAACTACAGACAGTTGTTAGCTGCCATGTGGGTGCTGGGAATCGAACTCGGGTCCTCTGGAAGAGCAGACGGTGCTCTTAACCGCTGAGCCATCTCTCCAGCCCCGGAAAATAATTTCTTAAAAGACAGCAAATTATGCTTCTCAATGGCTAATCATTACAATTTTTAAATGAAATTCATCTAGGAACTTCCGAGGGTGATGATTTTAGTACTTAATTCTTCTTTTCAGGAGTTATTTCCTCTGTTTTGGTCTTTATTTCTAAGCCAGTTATCCTCTTTTATATTTTTTCTACAAATAGTTACAGAAATGTGAGGACCATCTTTGAAAGAGGCCAAGAATTGCGATCTGAAAGCTTTAGGGATTGGGAATGAGGGATGATGTCCAGTAAAGTGAAATGCCCTTCTACTTTCATGTTTTTTCTCATAATACCCTACTTCTGACTTTCCTCTTTTCCTTTCACTGTTACCACAGCTCAGTTAAAATCTGTTTTGCTAAGTGCCACTTGTATCCTTGTAAGGTGAAAGCTGTGTACCCAACAGAGGTTGATTGTTGATCTATTACCCACAGTGGTTGGAGATTAGGGATAGGTCATCTGTGGGCTGATCGCATTGTAGATTAGATGCCTGTGGTAGGCTCTGAGCTTTAGGAACAGCCTTATCATTAAAATAGCATAATTTCATAACAAAGCAAAGAACAGGACTGCTATGTATACTACCCCTGAATTACATATTAGAAATAGTTTTGGTGGTTTTGAAAATTTTGCCATTACAGTTATCTTTTATAGTTTGAGGAATTCTATGGCCAAATACATCTCAAACTACATTGAATACATTGCATGACCTGCGGCTGTAACCAAAGTGATGATCTGTAGTTCCTCTGTACCCAAGAGTGTTTCCAGTCAGTTTGTAAAAAATGAAAATGTTGCTAGTCTTTTGACCACAATTTAAATAGAAAACATTTATGTCAGTGATCCCTAACACTGGTTGCATAAGGAATGTTGCAGAAGAACCTGTGCCTAATGTTGATTCAGCAAGACTTGATCATAATTTCTCAGTATAGCATCTTCCAAAAATCTTTCTAGGTAAAACAAATAGTCTACAAAAGGGTAAACAGATGCCCCCTCACAAACATGTACATACATATATATGTATATATATATAATTTTTACATGACATTTCTGGAGGCTAAGGAGTCCCATGATTGAGTCCATACAAAATTAGAAATTATACTTTAAATAAAAGATCTTTTAAGAAAATGGTATAAGGTAAACCTCTTAATTTAGTCATTCTAAAGACCAATAATTAATAACTGAAGACTGAGGTTCTAATTCCATTGTGATGATATTTGGGGACAAGGAATTTAGAGAAGTAATTAAAGTTAAGTGAGGTTGTATGACTAATGACCCTGTAAAAAGCATAAAAATAACAGGTGTATTGCACACAGAGAAAGGCCTATGCAAGAAGACAGCCACCAGCAAGCCAGCCTTGGAATAAATCAGCCCTGCCAATATTCTCATTGCCCACTTCCAAATTCTAGAGCTTTGAGGAACAAATTCTTGCTTTTAAGCTGCTCCATCTGAAATTGTCACAGAGGTTCTTGCAAACTAACACAGACTTTCCCATGGAAAGTCTTCTTGTCTTCTCAGATGAATGTATGTGTCCTAGGTTGAACAAATAATTATTGATATCTATTATTGAATATATATTCATTGGATAATTTGAGTACACATTTAAAGACAGGAAAACTAAACCTTATCACTAAGCAGATGTAAGTAGTTAGTGACTTCCTTAACATTCTGTGGAATTGTTCCCAGTGACAAGAGTGAGATCCAGACCTTATCTCTTTCTGCTTCCATATCTTCCTGGTTTAGGTAAAAGTAAAATGTAATCTTTCTTCTGTTTGGCCATTGCTGGCTGAGTGGGGTGGGGGGAGGAGTTGAAGATGGGACCTAGTATGAACTATTTCCTGTTTTGCACAGCTACTGTCAGGATTTGGTTGGTGGAGCAGTGATTACTGAGTTCTGTGCTGTGGCTGTCTTAGAAATCTCACAGGAGCACAAGTTATTTGATAACTTCAAGGAACACACTCTATACTCTCCAGATAGAGACTGTAAAAAAGTGCTACTTCAAGGTAATGCACAATTTTAATCTCTTGCTACACTTCTCTTGATGATTTTACTACATCTCCTGGCCTTTGTGATATGAAACATGTATAATAGAAAATTCACAAAACTATTTGGTTTGTTTCCAAGCTTCTTAAAGCTGCATAGTGCTTAGATATATGTGCATCATCAGTGATTACATTCACTTAAGGAAATAAAAGCAAAATTTAACTCATTTTTAATAACATGGCTATTAAGTTATTAGAAAATATTTTAATTGTTCCACTACCTACTTAATGAATAAGTTATTTGGTTTTTTTCAGTGTTGCTGTTTTGTCTTAGGGACATGAAGAAGATACTGATACACTAAGGACCTATGAACCAAGAAGGTCTGAGCTGGTGGTGTGCCCTTTAAAATGATTTCTCTGGAGGAAGGAAACATCACATGACAGATCCAACCACTCTGAGTTTTTCTGAGGAGAGTATATGAGGCTTTATAGAAAAAGTACTGGAAGACATACCAATGTCCTCCCAACCTCTAGCTATTCCAGCCATCTTTGCCACAAGGATGTGGAAGAATCTCTAGCTTCTGATGCTTCCAGTGCCATCTGAAAGCAAAGTAAGAGGCCATCATGTGACACAATCCATATGAACCTGGCCAGCTCCCAGAATTCAGAGAAATCTACATAGCTGTTGTAAGCCATTGAGGTTTCTTGTTTAATTTGTTTTGTTCTGAGAGAAAGTTTTATTACATAATCCAGGCTAGCATTGAACTCATGATCTCTTATCCCCACACACACACCATTCAGAGTCCCTAGCCTGGGATTATAGATCTGTGCTATATTAAGCTACTAAATTTTAAAAGAGTTCCAGAGAAGAAATTGATAACTGGAACAGAATTTTGGTGCCTTCAAGAAAGGTACAGCTATAACATAAAAAGCATGTGGTATTTGTTTTCAGACAGAGTAATAAGTGAGAGAATATTCACAGGGAGTCTTTTAGCAAAATCTAGAGAAACTTCAAAGAGATTTTAGTGAAGGCTTGAAAGATGGAGAACAAAATGTTGCTGGAGGTGAGAGAAAAAAGAGGATTGGGGCTGTGTGGGGTGAATGTTGATGGCACTGTCACCTGTGTTAACAAGAAACTTTGTAACTTGCTTAACAGACAGAGGGTGGTTGAAATAACATTCGAAGCTTAGATCATAAGAAGACACACAGCTCTGGAGATGCTCTCAAAAGAATTAGAATGCATGAGAGAGAGAATGTAGTTATTGCATATGAAGCTTGGTTGCCCTAAGGCTGGCAGGACACAAATGGGGGAAGCTAACCAGGTAGAGAGATGCTTGAAGAGAGAGACCCCCCAACATTGCCAGCCATTCAAACCCTGACAGCAGACATACAGATCAAAACCTCTTCAAATATCCCCAGCATATGACAGTACTACATACAGCAATATTAGAAAGAACCCCAAGTGAAGGACCTACTGAGCAGAGCCTTTCTACTCGTAGAAACAGAAAGCAATAATATATTGTTTTGTGGTACAAAATGCTAGAGTGCTTTGGAATACAGTAATAGTTAGGAGCATTTAACATTCTCCACCTTTACCAAATCTGTGGCTATGGAGAAATTAGTTTATGTACCATAAAGCTAAGCCTAATGAATATTCAATTGCTTGTGGGAGCAGAAAGAACACTAAGAAAAGACAAGGTCCCCATCCACAGCTTTCCCCCCAAGTAGCTGTTTTTGTGTTAATCAGTTAAGTGCTTGGCACCTCAATTTCCTCATTTGGAAGATGAGACAGATTGTTTGCATTTCCTACCCCACAAAGTTATAATTAAGAATGAAGGGCAGGGGCTGGATTACAAAATGTGGTTCATCTACACAATGGAATACTACTCAACAGTAAGAAAAAATGATATCCTAATATTCACAGGCAAATGGATGGATTTGGAGAATATCCTCCTGAGTGAGGTATCACAATTGTTAATCCATTCTTCAATTGAGGGACATCTAGGTTGCTTCTAGGTTCTTGCTATTACAAATAATGCTGCTATGAACATAGTTGAGCTACTGCCTTTGAAGTGTGACTGTGCATCTTTAGAGTATACACCCAGAAGTGGTATTGCTGGATCCTTGGGAGACTGATTCTTAATTTTCTGTGAAATCGCCATACTGCATTCCAAAATGGCAGAACAAGCTTACACTCCCACCAACAATGGAGGAGTGTTCCCCTTGCTCCGCATCCTCTCCAGCATAGGCTGTCATCTGTACCTTTTATCTTAGCCAATCTAACAGGTGTTAGGTGGTATCTCAAAGTTGTTTTGATTTGCATTTCTCTGATGGCTAAAGATGAAGAGCACTTTTTCAGGTGCCTTTCAGCCATTCGTAG
>PVIH01026717.1:0-18263 GCA_004025045.1 Sigmodon hispidus | reverse complement strand
CCATAGCCAGAGAGTCCTATAGGATGGTCTATCCATAGCCAGAGAGTCCCATAGGATGGCCTATCCATAGCCAGAGAGTCCTATAGGACGGCCTATCCATAGCCAGAGAGTCCTATAGGATGGTCTATCCATAGCCAGAGAGTCCTATAGGATGGCCTATCCATAGCCAGAGAGTCCTATAGGATGGTCTATCCATAGCCAGAGAGTCCCATAGGATGGTCTATCCATAGCCAGAGAGTCCTATAGGATGGTCTATCCATAGCCCAGAGAGTCCTATAGGACAGCCTATCCATAGTCCAGAGAGTCCTATAGGATGGCCTATCCATAGCCAGAGAGTCCTATAGGATGGTCTATCCATAGCCAAAGAGTCCTATAGGACGACCTATCCATAGCCCAGAGAGTCCTATAGGACGGCCTATCCATAGCCCAGAGAGTCCTATAGGACGGCCTATCCATAGCCAGAGAGTCCAATAGGATGGCCTATCCATAGCCCAGAGAGTCCTATAGGACGGCCTATCCATAGCCCAGAGAGTCCTATAGGATGGATGGCCTATCCATAGCCACGAGAGCAAAAATTCCTAAAACCCAACCCTCAAGGAGTAAAAATTTATTGGCTACAGGTCAGCTAATGAGTGGCAGAGTTTAATGCTGTGTTGATTGCATTTACAAATATAATTAAATACACACATATGTGATTGGATACTGTTAATTACTTTCTTTAATTAAACAGACAATAATTGAGTGCCTGCTTTGTGCTTCTCCGGTGGGCATCCAAGAATAATTTGGTGAATAAACAATGAAAGAAAGGATGGATGAATGAATGAGGGAACGAATTTAAGTCAACAAAAATGTGACCAGTTGTTTTGGACTCTTAAACAAACCTAAGGGTAAAACAAAAATTTACAAAAATTTGTTATAGCTTTTAAAATATAAAATTATCTTTATGACTAAGAATTTTGTATATTCAAGCCAAATTTAGAAATGAGCATTGAATATTGTTGACTGGATATATATTCCTCTTGGTTTTCACTCCTGGAAACAAGTTTGGTATTTTTCTCCATGTTTTGGCCAGGAAAATAGCAGTATTATCTCCCTCATTATCACTGCCAGCCTCCAGAATAGCAATGCAAATGCTAACATTAATATGCATGGTGATGCCAACTCTAACTTGACTATTAATTAACTCCCTTTCAAAGTTGCTATTGAGTCCCAATCTCTGTTTCACATGTCATAGCTTGGTATCATTTAGTTCTCACTCCTACCCTGAGAATTATTACAATGTCATTAAAGATGAGGAAACTGAGGCTTTGGGGCTTCCATAGTTATCCCAGGGTCATGATGACAAGAAGTGGTAAAATCAACACGAGCACATGGAAATACCTTTTAGATGTATAAATAACTGGTTCTAACCAGTTTAGTGTACATGATCATGTGGGAATAAAAACGAAGATGCTGAGCAGATGTGACACTTAGGCTCGGAGTGAAGGTGGTGGCCTCAGAGAGTGACTACTCACTCACATTGACATTAGTTTACCTAGTGATTCAAGCTGAGGAGACAAGGTAGGGAAGGTCCATGTGGATCCCAGTCTGAGCTGTCAGAGAACCCAGGCTGGCCCCATGCTCAATGCAAACACTAGGCCTTGGCCATACTTAGGGTGTTGTCATGTAGCCCTTAGGATGTGGAGAGCCAGTGTTCAGCAGGAAGGCAGCAGTGGGCCCACATTTGTTGTGGCACTGGTGCCATAGTCATGCCCTTTGAAACTTAACTAAGATGCCACTTTATACAGAAGAGTTCCCTGATCCCCATGGACAGGTTGAGCATTTCTTACTGGATGCTTCCAAGATGCCCCACACTTTCACACTCATGGTGATGTTTTTGAACTTACTCACTTGACTGGGAATTTAGAAACATCCCAGATCTAAGTAGGGCTTCAAGCACAGCGACTAGTCTTAAGTAGTCCTCAAATAGTTTAGAATGTTTTCTCAATTGAGGGCAGAAAACCAGTCTTGGGATACTATGAAAAGCATCAAGGAGACCTAGGATTTTCTCAATGTTTGCATTTGGCCATGTTATAAATGCAAGATTTTGGCTCTCTTCCTTCAGATCTCAACTTCTTCTTTGGTCAATCACCCATCTTTCTATTCCTCATTAGCCTCTTGTTTCTTCCTTTATATCTTTCCCTCCATTCTCTTGTCTATTTGGTTTAGTTTTGTTTATGCTTCTTAAATGTGTATGTGTGTGTGTTTGTGTGTCTGTCTGTCCATGTGTGTGCATGTATCCTTGCCATCACATGAGGCTAGCGAATGATGCCAAGTTGTCTTCCTCAATTACGTCTTTACCATATATTTTTAAAATTTATTTTATGTGTTTGCATTTAGGTGTACCATGTGATTGTAGTACCTATAGAGACCAGGGGAGGGTACTAGATGACCTGGAATTGGAGTTAGAGGTAGTTGTGAGCCACCATATGGGTGCTGGGACTGAACATAGGTTCTCTGTAGGAGAAGCAAGTGGTCTTAGCATCTGAATTTATTTCTCCAGTCCCTTTATCTTATTTTTTGAGACAGTCTCACTGAACCTCCCATTTTTTCTATACAGACTGGCATGTAAGCTTCCAGGATCCACCTATGCTTACCTCCCAACTCTGGGATTACAGGTGCGCAATATAATGCTTGACATACAGAAATTCCTTTTATGTGGAAAATGCATATTTTAAAGTATTTAAAGAGGAGAAAAAGATAGTTCTTTAAAAAATTATTTTATTACATATTGTAATAATGTGTGTGGATGTGTGCACATGAATGTACTAATGGCCCATGGAGACCAGAAAAAAAGGCATCAAATAACCTGTATCTGGAATTACAGGTGATTATAAGACTTAGGTGCTGGAAACTGCATTTTGATCCTCTGCAAGAGCAGCAAGAACTCTTAACTGCTGAAACATCTCTTCAGCCTACTAAGGGCTCCATTCTTAGTACCTGAGGGGCAGCTCCCAGAAGTGGAGGAAGCTAATGTTTAACCCAAGAAGAATATAATAGTACCCGAGTAAACAAGAAATGCAGAGAAAAGCATACCCAAAACTATAGAAATGACAGAGACATTTGGCTTCCTAGACAGCTGCCCAAGTTTCTTCTATAACATTTGTTAGTTCTGCGTGTGAGAGCAAATATATACTAACAAGGCCACACAGTAGAGTTTATTTAAGAGAGGAGTCCCAGGCAGGTGAAGAAGCAGAGGAGCAGGACAGAAGTCAGGGGACAGAGAAAAGAGACCGGAACATGTGCTCGCAGTCTCTTTTAAGGGAAGGGGCATGCACGGATATGTGTCATGGGTCCAGGGAGGTGTTTCTGGGTCCAGGGAGGTGCTTCCATATACAGTGCTGCAGGGATTACGTAGCCACGCCCAGGGGCATGCCTCTGTACAAGGTGCATCCCACCTGAGCCAGAGTTGGGTCAGCTACGTGGAGTGCCAGGAATTCTTACAACATTAGTGCATCCATCTTCAGCCTACAAGCCTAGAATAGCTGACAGACTTTTCTTGAAGCCGGAATTTTGAAGAGCTGTCCTACTTTGTCTAGGCAAAGTTCAGCAGTCACCTTCTTTCATGTCCTGCTTGTCAGCATACTGTCAGCAGTCAGGCAAGGGCAGTTTCTTGCCCAGTGGCTAACTTTGCCTCATTGAAAGCAAACTCTGTATGGAGGCTCTTCAATGACCATCATCCTTTTTTGAAGTAGGTTGGTGCTGGCAGGAACAGATGTATCTCACTATCTGAGAGGCCGTATGTTATTCAAATATCTTAAAAAACATATTCTGTAGGTGTCTGAAGTATTTGAAGACCATCTGACTATTTCTGTTTGAACTTGAAAACATATCTAACATGGCCACAAATTTGATTGTTAGATGACTAGCTACAAACCTGTATTTCTTAATTATCCAAATAGTTGGTAAGAGTAATTTTCAAGGACTGGAAATTTACATTACATTGTGAAATGTCCTATATAGGTACAATCTCTTAAACAAGAGTAAAAAACATATATACATTATAACAAAAATAGCCTTAAATTTGTATCAGTCTACAAAAATCCATACCAATATAAAATATTTAAGACTAGTAGTTACTTTTTTAGCTTAACAATAGAATCATTATGCAACCCCTCTATCTATTATTTCTATCATCCCCTTTTTCTTCTCAGAACAAGATCCCTGAATCTAATCTACTTTGCTTAGTTTCTTTCCCACCTATAACCAATAGCAACTTACAACCAACCCCCCTAAATAATGACAAATGTCCATAATTCATCAAATGACCAAAACCACCTAGCCCACCAATTGGGAATGTGGGCATCATGTTCTATTTATTTATTTATTTATTTATTTATTTATTTATTTATTTGTTGGGGGGCATCATGTTTTTAAAGTTACTTCTTCTGTTTGGGAGCTGATAGTATCTTTAGGGGACCCTTAGAAAATTGAAATAATGGTCAAGTCCTGGGGGAGATAGCTGTGATGGGCAAGTATAGAGCTGAGGCTGCACCATCTAACTGACTACTTTGAAGTTGTCCTTAGCAGTTTGTTGTACAAAGCTGATCTTTGGGTGGTGTTTGTCAGTTTAGTGGAATAAAATAATTCAAGTAAATTTGTTGTTCTAGGTCTGTAGTAAGAAGTTTCTGGCCTGGCCTAGGCCCGAGGTCCTGACTGACCCTTAGCCCAGTTGCCACTTCACCCTAAGTAATCACACAAAGGATTAATTACATGCTGGTTGGCCTATGGTATATTACTTGCTAGCTCTTATAACTTAACCCATTTTTATTTATCTGTCTTGCCACATGGCTCGTGGCTTACTTGAATTCCTTTATGGAGCCCCATTATATTCTTAGAAACTTCAAAGTTCATTGTTAGAAATGGTCATGGTCACTGCAGAAAACTTAAACATTGTAAATGTCATATGCAGCAGATCTCTGAAAGGTTAGGGAACCACAATTTGTTAAGTACATCTGGGACACACAAACTTAATTCCTAGTTACCTACTTCAGATTCAAACCCATATTCACATACAGGAAGTTAGATAAAGCCTATTCCTAGAATTAATACTCTATATGACCATTAATATCATGACAGAAAGTAAATTATATATACATACATATATAATCTTATAAATTTTGAGATAATATTTATTTAAGAAAAGTTTTAAAGAGTCAAAATAAAACCAAAGGATTATGAGATTGGTGACAAGAGAATAATTCCTTAATTTTGGTTTTTCTTCTGTCCCATATCAGATAGCTTCTTGACATGAGACAAAGATTTTGGATTGTTCTTTAACAGAAATGCTTGAGTTTAGAGAAGGAGAGAGCCATACTACAACTCCAAAGCCAACTTTAATTTTTGACTGAATTGGGACTACACAAAGACCATTTGCCTTATATATCTATAGAGAACAGCAAAAACAAACATTTGGAAATATTTATAAAATTTTATCCTGTTGGAAATATGCTGTTCCATTACTCTATTTTGGGGACATTTTCTTTGGATGATTTATCTTTCTTATTCAGATGTCTCATTTGTCCAGTGGTCTTCAGATTTTTTAGTTGGATGCTTTTATTCTCCTGGAAAGACAACAGTCATACCCTACCTTAACTCTAACTTTGGGACGTTTCCCTTTTGGGAAAGTTATATCTGACTAAATAAAAAGCATTTATTAGTCTCATAAATTAGTTAGATTAAATGGCCACATTATTTGATAAACTATACCTTTCTTAATCAAGAGGTCTCTTCTATTTAAATCTGATCTTTATCAGTCTTGATATCAATAACTTTTATTCTCCTGTGGAAAAAAAAGCAAAACCTCTTTCCCAATGGAAAACATACCCTGGTTTCTATTCTGAGAACAATACATCCTTAAAGTACATAGAATGGTTTAATTCAGCAGTTTTTTCTACTATCCAGTGTCTCTCTGCAGCTGTAATTTCTTTCTTATTAGCAATTAAAAATTTAAAGTTAATAAAGTATTACATAATCTATCATTGGGGGTCTTTATTACTTTTTTATTAAGCATATCTTTTAAAATGCCATAAATTTTTTCTATAACTGCTTGTTGCTTAGGATACCTGTAATATTTTTTATGTTGCAACATGCAAAAATATATTTTATTTTACTAGAGACATATGCTGAAGCATTGCCAGTTTTAATTTGTACAGGTATTTCCATAATGGTAATAACTTCTAATAAATATATAACTACAAAATCAGCCTTTTCAGAACTCAAAGCCATTTTCCATTGAAATTCTGAATACATAATCTGTGATATGGTACACATACTTTAATTTTCCAAAGTCCACAAAATGAAACACACCCATCTAGCAAATTTTATTTGAGTACCTTTTAGGTTACTTCCTGCAGGTAATGGAGTTTGGTTATGCAAAGAACAAGTATAGCATTTCCTTATAACTTTTTTCAAACCTTTGCTATTAACATGGTGTTTCTTATAAAATTCTGAGGGCTCTAGCACATTTCCAACCAATAGTTGATCAATTTTATAATTACCTTATGCCAGAGGGCCTGGTAAACTCATAAAGCATCTGATATGTGTTATACACAGAAGATAGCTTATATTTCTGATTATTTTTTGTGTTTGAGATAATAACAAAGTTAATTCTAAATCATCTGGAATAAGTTCAGTGGTTTCAATATATAAAACAATTCTTTCTGTATATTGAGCATCAGTAAATATATTAAAAGGTTCTGGAAAATCTAATAATACCATGAGAATAGCATTTAATTCTGACTTTTGAACAGACTTTTAAGGGCTTTGGGACACTTAAATTTCCAGACTTATAGCCTGCCTTTTCTGATTTATTTGCAGCAGTATAGAATGCATATGCTCCAGAAATTAGTTTTCTTCATACAATATGAGGAAGAGTCCAATTAGTTCTTTTTATAAACTTGAGTATTTTAATTTGTGGATATTTGTTGCTAATCTCTCCCAAGAAATCATTGCAAGCTCTTTACTGATATTCATTTTCTTCCCACAATGAGGTAATTTCAGCATTAGTAAAAGGTACCAAAATTTCCATTGCATCTATTCCTATTAATTGACATAGTCTCAATTTTCCTTTCAAAATCCATTCTGAAACCTTCTATAAATATGTCTTAAATGTTTTACTCTGTTTGTGTGATAAAAATTTCCATTCTAAGATGTTATTGTCTCTCTATATCAGGATTTCTGTAGGAGAATTCATAGACGGTAGTATGACCAGGATAGAATTAAGCTGTGGATCCAAGAAATCCATGTGTATATCCTTAATTTATCTTCTACCTAAGTTACTTTTCTCTCAGCCAAAGCTGATAATTTTATTGGACTATTTAAGCACTTATCACCTTGACATTTTATATTCTAAGTAATTAATAGAATTCCTTCTTTGTATTTTTTTCAGGAGCAATTTATAACTTCTAACAAGGAAATTTTTTCTTTACTTCTTCAAATATTTTTCTAAGGTATCAGTATCTGAAATTGCTAGTAAGATATCAGTCATATAATGGTAAATTATAGATCGAAGACATTGTTTACAGTTTATTTCCAATAGCTATTGTGAAAAATATTGATACAAAGTGGGGCTGTTTAACATCCCTTAAAGAAGAACTTTACACTGATACCTTTTGACAGGGTGGGAATTATAATAAGTAGGGAATTGTGAAGGCAATTTTTCCTCTATCTTGTTCTTGTAAAGGTATAGTAAAAAGGCAGATTTTAAATTAATCACTATACTAGACCATGCTTTGGGTAATAAAGATAGAAAGGGAATTCCAGGCCATAAAGAGTCCATTGGCTGGATCACCTTACTAACAACCATTAGATATGTTTTACAGATTCCTTTTTAATAACAAATATAGGAGAAGTCCAAGGACTGGTCAATTCTTCAATATGTTGATTATTTTGCTGCTCCTGTACAAGTTGTTCTAATGCCAGTAGTTTTCTGATGTCAATGGCTATTGCTCCACCCAGATAGGTTGGTCAGTTAACCATTTCAAAGGTCGGGCTGTTGGTACCTTTGAAAGATCAAGAGCTGTTGTATCATGTTTATGTACAACCTGAATGATTGGTGGCTGTTCTGCATAACACCTTTTAACATTTCTCTCAGAAGCACTCTTTATTTTATGGTATGTTTCTGAGATTGGAGGAATGTTCTTCTGTGTTTTCTATTGCAACAAAACATATTCCTGTAAATTAATTTCTATGTTAGCCACATATGGTTTTATTTTTTCTACCTGTACTTCTGGCCGCAAACACTCAACCTATCTTGCTCTTTGTTTTGCCTCAGATAAAATTCGGATCCCTAGAAGCTGAATATTTACTTCCTGAAGAGGCCAAATCTGGATGCCAAGATTTGGTGAAATTATTGTTACATCCATGTCTGTGTCTAGTAAACCTCCAACTACAATGCCATTTATTTGTATTTTTAGCTTTGATCTATTTGTATTTTTAGCTTTGGTCTTTGATCATTTATTGAAGCATGGCAAAATACTTGTTTTATGGTATCTCCTGAAAATTTTGTTTTATCTGCTGAAGCTGTTTTGCCATCCAGAGCAGTATGGTTTTGCATAACAGGAATTAAGTCTTTTGCATTCTGAATTAGCATTTTCAAAAGCTAAATATTCAATTGATACTTGTCTACCTTCTGGGTCTGATATTATTCTATTTACAGCTGAAATCAATCTTTGTAAAAAATTAGTGAAGGCTTCCTTTGGGCCTTGTGTAATTTTAGTAAATGACTTGGTCCTCTTTTCTGATTCTTCAACTCTGTTCCAAGCATTCTAATCTGTTTTATAGCTTAGGGCCAAAATGTGATCATCAAATATAAACTGTGTTTTCAAATCAGCATACTGGCCTTCACTAAGAAGCTGATCTTGGGAAACTTTTATAGCTCTAATCCTCCTTCATTATTCTATGATCCTAGCTTCCTCTCTGTACCATTTTTACATTGTAACTGAGGACCACTTTCCAATTTGCTGTAGCTAAATCTTTCCAGTCCTATGGGATAATTCTGTTCTGATTTGCTAATGGATTTACCATCTGCTTCAAAAAGAGTTAATGAATAACATATGAAGAACTGCTGCCTTAAATCTCTTCAAATCTAACGTTTCTACAGGATATCAGTTAAGTTCTACATAGCCTGGTGGGGGGTGCTATCATCTGGTGGCTGTTCTCGAATGGTAACTGGGTAAATTAAGGCTGATTTTTTAGTAACCTTGGTCTGCTCCTCTTCAGTTTCATAATGCAAAGGCGAAGTAGGTTCTGCTCTAAATTCTTCTGTCTCTGTGTGAATATTTTTATTAGTTTCATTAGTAGGTCTTGTTAAGAATTTTATCTTCTTGGTCAATTTTCATATTTGGCACAATTTCAAACCACTTTAAAAGCTAAGACATGAATGATTAAACTGAAAATAATTATAATCTACATTGCTGTTGCTGTGATGGAGCCAACCCCCACCAACACAAAGCATTGTTTGTGAGGAAAGGTTTAGTTTGTGTGAAGTCCAGAGGAGACAGAGCCCATTATGGCGGGAGGCATGGCAGCGGAGACCTGGGGCTGGCTGTTTCACCCATGAACAGGAAGCCGAAAGAGACAAAAGGAAGTCGGGCTAGGCTATAGGACTTCAAAGCTCACCGTCAGCGATGTCCTTCCTTCCACAAACCTCTGTTTCCTCGAGGTTCCATGACCTCCCAAGTCACAAAAGCTGTGAGCAAGTGTTCACACACACGAGCCTACAGGAGGACATTTGAAATTCAAACGGTGACACTAATCGGTTAGACAAGGCTGATGGCAGAGGAAGAAATACAAGGAAAAAAAAACATAAGACCAAAGTGAGGAAGGTCAAAACTCCGGAAAATGTGGGTTGTGGCCCCATGTGAAGTGTCACATAATTGCAGGTGAGGCTTGCGAAGAATTGGACAATAGCAAAGATTTTTTGTTTTTTGTTTGTTTGTTTGTTTTTTTGTTTTTTTAACATGCAGTAACTAAGAAGTGATTCAAATGCAAGTATTTAATAAATGCAAGGCATTTCTGGCAGAATTCTCCCATGTTGCATGGTGTGTGTGTGTGGGGGGGGGTGGAGACAATTGTTCTAAATTAAATTTCTTTAGATTTCTTATCAGTAAGTATTTAATTGGTGTGGGTATTTTATACATATAACATACCTTGAGTCTTGTAAATGATCAGGTTTGAGTTGGGGAGGTGCCTTCATGGTAAGTGCTTCCTGTTTGGACCCTCAGACTCCATGTGAAATCCAGACATAGTGGTGTTGTATGTACAACCCCAGCACATGGGGTGGGTGGGGTGGGGTGCAGAAACAGGAAGATTCTGGAGACTTGCTAGCCATCACAGTCTAGCCAAAATAGCAAGATCCAGGTCCAGTGAGACATTGTGTCATAAGCTAGCATGGAGGGCTGGCGGGATGGCCCATTCATTAAGAGGGCCTTCTGTTCCCACAGAGGACTGCAGTTACGTTCCCAACAGCCACGTCAGGCAGCTCACACCACTTGTGACTTGTGCCCCTCCCAGCTGACACCTTTGTCTAGCCTCTATGGTTATCTATACACACACACACACACTCACACAGTGCCCCTTGCTTCCCCCTCCAATCTCTCCTTCTCTCTCACACACACACAAATTAAAAGAAAAACAAAATCTGTGAAAAAAGTGGAGAAGAATTGAGCAAGACACTCAGTGTTGACCTCCTGTCTCCGCCAGCACACCCGTACACATATGTACACACCCGTACACACAAGTCACAAAAGCTGTGACCAAGTGTTCACACACATGAGCCTACAGGAGGACATGTACACAATTCATGTATACTACACAGTTTCTCATGTGAGTCTGTCATGGTTGTAAGTGGGAAAAGTTTAAGAACCCTTGACCTAGATAAAACTCTAGAAACACATAAAATGCTGAAGTTAGCCAAAGACCTTGGCAGAACTAGGAGTCTTAATAAAATGAAAATAGAATTAACATTACATTTTCCAAGAAGGCTGTAGCAGTGTATTGTGGCAGCTGTGTTAACAGCACCATTGGAGAGCAGATAATCATACCCCTAAAACACTGCATGGAGCAATTGATGTCAAGGAAAAACTATCATATTGTTTTGTCTGGAGAGTGTAACCTTGGTTCCCAAACTGAATAAAGGCCATTTTGGGTGGAGATCACTTTGGTTTTAATATAACATGCTGTATTAGTTACTTTACTGTTGCTGTAATAAAAAAAAATACCATGATCAAAAGCAAGTTAAGGAAGAAAAGGTTTGTTCTGGCTCCCAGCTCCACAGGGCTAGAGTCCGTCATGGCAGGGTGCCTGCAAGGCAGCAGGGCTGGGAAGCAGAGAGCCTGTACACTCTTATAGCTTTTATCACATTATCAAGCCGAATTCTTAAGATTCAAAGGGAAATAAGGAAAATATGTGTCTAAGTTACTTCTCTTTTTGCTATGACAAAAGTTTCTTATGGGAAGTTTGAGGGCACAGTCTGTCATGGTAGAGAGGTCATGGCAGCAGGAGTGCGGGGTCACATGGTGACTGCAGTCAGGAAGTAGAGAGATCAATGCTCAGTCCTTTTTATTCAGCCCAGGATCCCAGCTCATGAGATGATGTCACCACATTCAGATGTGTCTGTCCCCCTCAGTTAACCCTCTGTAAATGCCCTCATGGACACATTTAGAGGTGTTTCCAGGAGTGTTCTAAATCCACCAGGATGATATTGAAGATTGCTATTGCTATATGGACCCCAGAGCATTTCTGCACGAACAGAGAGAGGTAATTGTGCAGATTATTGTGCGCAGATGGATGGGGGTGGGTGGCAATGCCCTTTGGCACTGTGAAAGGATTGATCTGCTGGTTAAGATACACACAAGTCAAAAATATATTAGTTATCCACAGCCAGGCATAAGATCTTGTTTTTGCTGCCCCGTGGCTTCCACAATGCTCACATGATCATTCATATTCCTAAAAACCACATGCTTGCATTCAAACAGTCTGGACAGTACAGATAATATTCCTTGTAGCAAAGTTTATAAAGGAATTTCAGAAAGCCCAGGAAACTCTCTTTAGAAGAATGGATAAAAATATATAACCTAAATACCTATTTTCATACCTTTACAATTATTTATTGTGGGGTGTGTGTGTGTGTGTGTGTGTGTGTGTGTGTGTGTGTTCATTCTTCACCCATGTGTGATGGTCAGAGGAGAACTTTGGAAAGCCAGTTCCCTCCTGCCACACAGGTCCCAAGAATGGGACTCAGGTTGTCAGGCTTGGCAGCAAGTACATTTACCAACTGAGCTATCTATTTTTTTCTTTTTATAAATAGATGCAGTTAAAAATAAATTAAATATAATGATAGTAATGCAAATAGATTGTAATACAGTATCAAGTAAAGAACAGAATTTATAATGTTTTGAGTTATGAGGCAAGCATAAACCAACGCAATATATTTCTCAAGGATACCTAGATATATAGCAGCATTGATTAATGTATTAGAGAGGGAGGACTAGACCTGGAAATAGGAAACGAGAGGAAATAATCCAACAACACACCCAGAAATACTGAAGACTCTCAGGATTAAACTCAAAGAAAACTTTGCCGGATAATTTTAAACATCAGGTTGACAAAACCTAGAATCACCTGGGGAAAGATGGACCCACCAGGATCAGGTTGGCCTAGAATGACCTGGGAAAAGATGGACCCACCAGGATCAGGTTGGCCTTGAATGACCTGGGAAAAGATGGACCCACCAGGATCAGGTTGGCCTGAGGCCATGTCTGTGGGGATTGTCCCATTGTTCATTGATATGGGAAGTCCTACCCTCCTGTGGGTAGCACCATTCCCTAGGCAGAAGGCCCTGAACTACGTAAAGGTTGGAAAAGCTAGATAATTAGCAAGAAACCAAGCAGGCAACCTGGGTGCATTTGTTTTTCTCTGCTCTTGATAATGGTGGATGTTATGTGATTAACTGCTCTGAGTTTCTGCCATCACCCCCCCCCTCAGTGATAGACTATAACCTGCTACTGTAACCAAATGGAGTCTTTCTTTAATTTGCTTGTTGTTGAGCTATTTTGTCACAGCAACAGAAATGAAACCAGGACATGGCCTGTATGCTTTAACGTTAGTAATCTGTTTCACTCCACCCTCTGCAAGCAAGGCCTGATAGATCCAAGTAAGCTCTGTCTTACAGACTGTGGCAGACTGTGCACCAAGTGTAAGCACTGTACCTCATAGCCAATGTTTCTCCTATCCATCTGAGCTCTCCTCTGCATTTCTAAGCTTATCAAACCTCTTCCAACTATGTGGTTTCAGAACATTACATACTAGAAGATTCCTAGTATATTTTGAGGACTTCTCAAGGGGACCTAAAGGTGGTTACAGCAGAACACAGCAAATCTAACTGAACTATCCTCCTTTCCCCAGTCCTTGTGTTCAAGAATCTAGTTACTAGCATGCCTCTCAGACTCATTATCTAAAACAGACTTCTCCATTCCCACACCCTGCTGCTCTGAGCTTATGCCTACCCAGATATCTTCTGCCTCAGTAGATGAGCCCTCAGGTATGTCTCCACCCCAGGATGGAGTTTGCCATCTTCAATTCTTATCAGCTGTCAGTTCTACCTATAGTCTGAGTCTAAACCCCAAGAAAATACTGTAAGGCAAGGCAACACATATGTCACTGGAACTAATGTCCAGGTCTCCTAAGGGTCCCTTCTGTCCTGCATCCTGCACTCTTTCCCCCTCCCAGTGACTAAAAAGATCATTTAAGGTTATACATGGCCTCTAGTGCCTTCTCTTGTGGCAATTTCTACCAGACAGCTTGACTTTCAGCTTGAGTCTGCTCCTCCTCTTTGGCTTACATATCAAGGTGGTTACTGCCCTTGGGACTTCATGCACAGAGGGATCCTTTCTATGTGGAACATTCTAGTAGGTGCTTCTGGTGCCTTGACTATATCATATCTGTTTGAGTCTGAGAGTTTTCGTGCAGATGACCAGTTGACACCTCCCAGCACCTATGTGTTTTTGCCTGCAAATTTTCTTTGGTGGAAAACTATTGTCTCTTTAGATGAACACGTCGAAAGCACCAGAGATTTGCCCCATGACAGCAGCTATCACCTGAAGAGGAGGCACGTGGAGTGGGAAGATGTACAAGTTCATGTTTGCATCGGATCCCAGTGACCCTGGGAAGTAACACAGTTAATACAGCCTTGACCGGCTTCCTTCCCGTGTTAGTGTTAGTCACATCACTTGTTGCTTTAACAAGATACTCAACGAAAAGCGACATAAAGGTAGAGGGGTTTATTTTGGCTCATAGTTTGGAGGTCCAGTCCATCATGGTGAGAAAGACCTTGTGTCAGGAGCATGAGGCAACTGGTCGCCTTGTTCCTGCAATCCAAAAGCAGAGAGAGATAGATGCTGGTGCTCAGCCCACTTTTGTCTTGTTATTTAGTCTAGGGTCCCAGTCCATAAAAGTATGCCTCCTACATTCAGGATGTATCTTCCCTCTTTGGTTAATTTTTTTCTGTAAACATCCTCATAGACACACCCAGAAGTATGGTTTCCATGGTGATTCTACCTTTAGTCAAGGTGACAATGAAGATTAGATGTCACACATCTGTTCTTCTTCTCACTTCCTCAAGTTCTTCCCAGAGCTTCGCAAGATCTACCTTTCCCATAAATTACCTGTCCATGATGGTTTGTCTTAGGCTCACTTCAGGAAGAGGCTGCACTTCATTACCCCTCTTCCCTCACCAGGCTGCAGCTTAGGCATCACCTCCTGCTGATCCCGCAGTGAAAGCAACAGGGAGGGTGGTGGAATCAAATTACTTAGTTAAGAAGCCTGGCTCTTTTGTGAACATGGATTTCCTACGCTCAACTTTCTCGTATTCAGAATGAGACTAATAGTCTACCTCAGTGGGTTGCTATGGCAGTTAAATGCATGAATGAATACAATGCACTTAGAATCTGGCCTTTGTGTTCCAAGGATTTAACAGACATTATCTTACAATCCATAAACATCCTGCTAAGGTAGGTCTTGGCCTTGGCACTCATTGTTCTTGTCCCTTCCTTCCCCTGCTCAGCACACCCTGTCTGACATTCCCTTCTGTCCATTCACTCTGTCTTCCTCAATGCTCCCCTTGGTTTGTGAGCTCAAGGGCATGGTGTACAGTTACCACCACCCTCCCATGTCTCCTAGCATGGAGCCCAGCTTACTGCACATGCTCAGGGACATTTTTTCAGTAAATAAATCTTGGCTTTAAATATATAAAGTGTCTTGAAGTTTCCTCTTACTGTGTATCTTCCATTGGCCGATAAGATAACAGGGAGGTATAGAATCTGGAGGCAGAAACTCTGTTGGAGGTGCTGGCTTAGACAAGTAGTACAGAGATAACCTTGGTATCCACTATGGGGAAGGAGAGGAATCGGAGCAAGGTGCCATGGTACCAAGCAGGGAGATGCCAAGCTTTACCACCTGCTCCTGTGAAGATGAGGAGGGAAAAGAAATGGTGTGGGGAAGAAGGGACTGCATCCAGCTTGGGTTGAGGTCTCTGATGGGGACAGTTAACTGTTTGTGCTGAGCTGTGTATATTGGTCTTGGGGTTTAGGTGGTAGCCCTCAAATCAGCTTGTGGGTATGTTATGGCTTGAGAAGGTTGAAGCAACAGAAAAGAATAAAATCACCAGCTTCTATCCAGAGAAAATCCAAGCTCTATAACAAGGTTCCCCCAAGGCCAAGATGGGGCCCAACTTTGGGACCTTTGTCCCAGTGAGAAGGACCTGACCTCCAAGGTTTCATGCATACATATCTGGGTGCACTTATAGCCTCTGCTCTCACTGAACCAACACCTGATAGCCCTGTGGCTCTGTGCTCAGCCCTGGGAGCCTAAAGACCAGGTTAGATGTCTCTTCATGGACTAACCCCAGCAGTGGAAAGTCCCAGGAGTAAAACTGTCATGAAAACATTGCATCAGGTGGTAACAAGTTAATTCCTGGGAAACAATAGGAACCAGAAACAGTTTGGGTTTCCAAAACTGTCCAGAGACCTGTAAAAACACACAACTTGCATGACATTAGCATGTGAGGCCTGGCCTTAGAGTCTGAGGCAGCCTTTAGAAACAGGGTTGTTGTGAAATATTAGCTAAAGATGTGTTACATTTGTTTATGCTGTAGAACATTTGCTTAATGATGCAGAGATGTGTGGAATTCTTTTGTTTTATTTGTTTAACTCTGTGAAACTGTGTTTCTTTGCCTGACTGACCACTTGATTAGTCTAATAAAGAGCTGAGCAGCCAACAGCTAGGCGGGAGAAAGGATAGGTGGGGCTGGCAGGCAGAGAGACTAAATAAGAGGAGAAATCTAGGAAGAGAAGATCAGTGAACAAGAAAGGGAGGAGAGGAGGATGCCAGGGGCAGCCAGGAATGAAAAGGGAAGAAAAAATATACAGAAATAGAGGAAGGTGAAAGCCTATAGGCAAAGGTAGATGGGATAATCTAAGAAAAAGTGTCTAGAAACATGCAAAGCTAAGCATTCATAAGTAAGAAAAAGACTCCATGTTATTATTTGGGAGATGGTGTGGTGGACCGCCAAAGAGCAAAAGTAAAGAGTAAAAATAACCAACAGTGTAGGGCTCTGAAGTTCTACCACATGGGCTTAGATCCCCTGGGTTTCAGCCTTCAGGTTTTGGGCAGATTGTACATTGTCTTTGACCCTTGGATTACAAGGTTGAGACAAATTTGGAGGCTGCAGAGATGGTCTAGTGGTTACAAGGACAGACTACTCTCACAGAGGATCCGTTTGGTTCCCAGCACCCATAATTGACTATAACTACAGGTCCAGGGAATCTGAGGTCCTGTTCTGGCCTCTGTGGGCACTGTCCTTAAGTGCACACGTGCACACACATTCCTTAAGAATAACAAAGAAATAGCCAGGAGTGCTGGCACACACCTTTAATATCAGCTTTTGGGAGGCAGAGGCAGGTGGATCTCTGAGTTCAAGGCCAGGCTGATCTACAGAGTGAGTTCTAGGACAGTCAAGGCTACACAGAGAAACTTTGTCTTCAAAGAATCAACAACAATAATAATAATAATTAAGAAAGGAAAAGAACAAATTCATCACATTTCTCTCACAGGATTATAGTATTGATGTATTGATGATCTGTAGACCAGACTCTATGCAGTGCATAGCCAGTGTTAGTTAGTGGTGGCTGCTATGATAACTGAACCTCTGAGGCTCACCTTTCACTCCTGGGAAGAGAGACTGGATAAAGGAATTGGTTTGTATAAGGCTACAGGGACTGTAAGAGGCAGAACAGGAACTGCTTGAAATACACATTTAAGTTAATTATTGCCAGATTCTTTGGTAGAAACGAGCAAACTTTACATCTCCCAGAATCCTCTTCTGGTCTAGCACAAGGCTTTCTATAGCAAGGCTGGAATCTGGCGAGAAAAGATTAAATGAACAAATGAACAGAGGACTGAGGACTAAAAAAATGGATACTGAGCCTCCTGTTATGGTCCCATGGACTCTGGCCTTTCTGTGATCCACACTGCCAACTGTTAGGGCAGAGCAGGTTCAGAATGCAGTCTGGTGCAGTCTCTCCTTAGCTGCTGTGAATGAGTGGGTGTGAGGGCCTGAGCCTGTGCGTGTGTTTATTGAGATTAACATGGAAATAAATCACAGATGTCTAATTTCCTTGGTCGTTGACAGGCCAGTTAAGCAGAAGTTATCAGAGACATAATTTAACTTGCGTTTCTCTTTCTGCTTCCATCAATCTCTGTGTGGACAGTAGTGGACTGCAAAGCACCTCATGAATTAATAAAGAGACGTCAGCTTCTCTGGCCTTTGCTGCTGTATTGACTTCATTGACAGATTTGACCACAATAAACAGCAAGGAACTCATTTCCTGCCCAATATGCAGAAGAGTTAATCCTCAGAAGCAAATAGGAGATTCTAGGCAGGGCCTGAGGTGGAGCAGAGATTTCCAGAGCTAATGTCCTAATGGGGTGCCTCCTTGTGACTTAAAGCACTTTTGATTCTACAGTGGCCTGCAGCTTGTCTGGGTGCCTTGTCGTGTGTCAGTCTAGACAGTTCATCGTCTGAGGAGATGAGGCCTTGAGAAACAAGCATGGTGAATGCAGAGGTCTCTGAGGCAGGATGCTGACAAGTTTGAGTCGGGGGTGCAATAGTGAGTTTCTCATTGCTGCAACAAAGTACTTGAAAGAGCCACTGAAGGAAAGATGTG
>PVIH01026716.1:0-18276 GCA_004025045.1 Sigmodon hispidus | reverse complement strand
AATTCTTCTGAAGTGTATTGCCTTTTTAGTTCTGAATCCCATTATTTGATTGGGTAATTCAAGGTTTTGGGCTGCAGTTTCTTGAGTTCTCTACATAATTTAGAGATCAGTCCTCAAACACTTGTAGGGTTGGTAAATTTTTTCCCATCCTATAGGCTGTCATTTTGTCCTATTGACAGTGTCTTTGGCTTTACAGAAGCTTCTCAGTTTTAGGAGATCCCACTTAATGATTGTTGTTCTTCGAGTCTACACCACTGGTGTTATTATGTCTACAACAGTTATTAAAGATACTATCTTTTTTCCACTGAATATTTGGTTATCTTTGTCAAAGATCAGGTGTTCCTAGCATTTTGGTTAATGCCTGGATCTTCAATTCTATTCCATTGATCAACAAGTCTGTTTTTATGCCAGTACCAGGCTGTTTTTATAATTGTAGCTTTATAATATAACTTGAAGTCAGGGATCATGATACCTCCTGAGGTTCTTTTGTTGAACAAATTTTTTTTTCTCATTAAGCAAGCATTGTTTTAAATTCTATTTGTTTAAAGTAAAGTTGGTAAATAAATAAAGTTTTAAAAATAAAAAAGGGGGCTGGAGAGATGGCTCAGTGGTTAAGAGCACCATCTGCTCTTCCAGAGGACCCTGGTTCGATTCCCAGCACCCACATGGCAGCTAACAACTGTCTGTAGTTCCAGTGCCAGGCAAACACCAAGGCAAATAAATAAAGTTTTAAAGTAAAGTTGGATTTTTTTCTTTATTTATTTTGTCTTTATCAAAATACAGTAAAATGAATTTAAAATGCTGTAAAGTTAACAATAACTATGAAGATGGTAAGAATCATAAGCATGGCTTATCAAGGGTGATAATGCAAATACACATATATTTACTTTGTGTTCAGCTTTCCCTCTGAATTTTTTTTCCATCCCGGTATATCCTTATTCAAGGTCCCTTCCCCCTCCCACCACATCAGGTCATTTTTCTTCTCAGCAACTCCCCATCCCCTCCCTGGGCAGGGAGCAGACAGTCCTATGGTCCCACTGACCCAATAATGTTTGGATCAGTCTCCACTCCTGGCCAAATCCAGTTTTGTCCATCCTCCCACATGAGTGAGTCCAGTGTTCCTATATTTGGAGAGGGGTCCAAAGGGTCATTCCTGGGTGTTAGTGATCCCAAGCTGTTCAGTGGTTGTGGTTTGCAGCTTGGGCATGCTTGGCTTTTTTTCTTGTTTGTTTGTTTAGAGACCACTAATGAGTGAGTACATCCCCTGCTTATCTTTCTGAGATTGTGATACCTCGCTCAGGAAAATATTCTCCAAATCCATCCATTTGCCTGCAAATTTTAGGATATTATTTTTTCTTACTGCTGAGTAGTATTCCATTGTGTAGATGTACCACAGTTTGTTAATCCATTCTTCAGTTGAGGGACATCTAGGTTGTTTTCAGGTTCTTGCTATTACAAATATTGCTGCTATGAACATCGTTGCAATCCTGGATTTCCTGTTATTCCAAATGAATTTGAGTATTGTTCTTTAAAGGTCCATAAAATATTGTGTTGGGATATTGATGGCCAGTGCATTGAAGTTGTAGATTGGTTTTGGTAGAATTGTCATTTTTACTATGTTGATCCTACCTACCCAGGAACATGGGAGTGTTTTCCATTTTCTGATATCCTCTTCAATTTCTTTCTTCGGTGAGTTAAAATTTTTTTTCAAATAGATCTGTTGCTTCTTTGGCTATAGTTACTCCAAGGTATTTAATAATATTTGCAGCTATTATAAAGGGTGATGTTTCACTTATTTCATTTTCAGCCCTTTTATCTTTTGTGTATAGAAAGGCTACTCATTTGTTTGAGTTAATCTTGTATCCTGATACATTGCTGAAGGTGTTTATCAGCTGTAAAAGTTCCCTGGTAGAATTTTGTAGGTCAGTTTTTATATAACCGTATCATCTGCAAATAGAGATAGTTTCCCTTCTTCTTTTCTAATTTGTATCCTCTTAATCTCCTTTCCTTCTCCTATTGCTTTAGCTAAAACTTCAACAACTATAGTGAATAGATAAGAGGAGAGAGGACATCCTTGTCTAGTTCCTGAGTTTGGTGGGATTGCTTTTTGTTTTTCTCCATGATGTTTGATGCTGGCTGTTGGGTTCTTATAAATCATCTTTATTATATTTAGATGTTTTCTCTGTATTCCTGATCTCTCCAGGGCTTTTATCAGAAAGAAGTTTTGGATTTTGTCAAAGTCTTTTCAGCATCTAAAGATATGATCATGTGTTTCTTTTTTTACATTGGTTTGTTCATACGGTGAATGACATTTATGGGTTTTTTTTGTATGTTGAACTATCCCTGCATTTCTGGGATGAAGCCTCCTTGGTAATGGTGGATGATATTTTATAATTATCTTTAAGGAAAACTTATTTCTTGACAAATTATAGGGTTTTATGCAAATTACTAATATGTAAATAAAAAATTACACATTTAAATTATTATTAATGTTACCATTCACCTTTATTTTGCAACATTAATTTTGAGGACATCATAACAGCATTTTATTTATTGAGGATCAATTTGTGCTTTGTCTTTGCTCAAATCACCAAATGTTGCACAACATTAATCCACATGTTTTTATTTCACTTTTGTATGAACATATCAGCTATACTTGATTTACTAATGCATAAGAAAAGATAAAAAAAGGATTTGAAATAAGAACCTGTTTCATTCTAAGTAATTTTCTTTTCTTATTTTTCTTCTACTTTTTAAAATTATGAATAAAGAAGTCACATTTTCTGTCCTTGTATATTCTTATTCAAGGTCCCTTGCTCCTCCCACCACATCAAGTCATTTTTTCTTCTCCTCATCTCCCCATCCCACACATGGGCAGGCTGTCTCAAGGTCCTACGGTCCCAGCATTGCTTAGTTCAGCTTCCACTCCTGGCAAATCCAGTTTTCTCCCCCTAACTTCATGGTAATGGTGGATGATATTTTTATATATTGTTTTATACAGTTTGCCAAAATTTTGTTTAGAATTATAGCATCAATATTCATGAGGGAAATTGGTATGTAATTCTCTTTCTTTGTTTTGTGCTTGAGAGGTTTGAATATTAGGATAATTGTGGCATCATAAAAGGTATTTGGCAATATCTCTTCATTTCCTACTGTATGAAATAGGTTGAAGAGTAATAGTAGCAATTCTTCTTTGAATGTCTGGGAGAATTCTGCACTGACAGCATCTGGACCTGGGCTTTTTTTACTTGGGAGGCTTTTAATGACAGCCTCATATTCCTTAAGTTTTATAGGTCTTTTTTGGTAATTATCTGGTCTTTAATTTTGGTAAATGGTAACTGTCCAAAAAAATGTCTATTTCTTCTAGGTTTTTCACTTTTGGGGAATATATTTTTTCAAAGTATGATGTATAATTCTCTAGATATCCTGGTGGTCATTTCTTATGTCCGCCTTTTAATTTCTTATTTTGTTGAATTGTATACCCTCTCTGCTCTTTGATTAGTTTTTATAAGGTTTTATCTATCTTATTGACTTCCTCAAAGAACCAAGTCTTTGATTTATTGATTGTTTGTATTGATCTTTTTGTTTCAATTTTATTGATCTCAGCTCTAAGTCTGAATATTTCCTGCCATCTTCTCCTTCTTGGTGAGTTTGCTTCTAATTGTTCTAAGGCATTCAGCTGTGATGTGAGTTATGTATAGTGGGATTTCTCTAAGCTTTTCATATAGGCATATTGTGCTATAAATCTTCCTCTTAAGATTGCTTTCATTGTGTCCCACAAGTTTGGGTACGTTGTGGCTTCATTTTCATTAAATTCTAGGAAGACTTTGATTTCTTTCTTAATTTCTTCCTTGACCCAGAGATGGTTCAGCTGAGTGATGTTTAGTTTCCATGAGTTGGTAGGCTTTCTATGATTTTTGATGTTCTTGAACTCTAACTTTAGGCCCTGGTGGTCTGATATGAAAAAAAAAAAAGATTGATTCCATTTTTTATCTGTTTATATTTGCTTTATGAGAAATTATGTCATCAATTTTAGAGAAAGTTCCATGAGGAGCTGAGAAATATGTATATTCCTTTGCATTTTGGTGGAATTTTCTGTAAATATCTATTAAATCCATTTACATTATAACCTCTGTTAGACTCCTTATTTCTCTGTTGACCTATCCAGGGGTGAAAGTGAGGTATTGATGTCTCCCACTAGTACGGCGTGAGAATTGATGTGGGATATGTGTTTTAGCAGTGTTTCCATTGCCTAGATAAGTGCCTTTGTATTAGGGGCATAAATATTCAGGATTATAATCCCCTCTTTACCAATTTGTCCTGTGATGAATCACCATCTTGGTTCCTTTTAATTGGTTTTAGCTTAAGTCTACGTTGCTAGACATTAGTATGGCAACCTCAGCTTGTTTCTTAGGGCCATTTGATTGGAAAATAATTTTCCAACCCTTTACTCTCAGCCTGTGTCTGTCTTTGTTGTTGAAATGTGTTTCTTTTATGCAGCAGAAGGATGGCTTCTGTTGTTGTATGTATCTTGTTTGTGTATTTCTTTTTATAGCTGAATTGAGTCCATTGATATTAAGGGATAATAGTGACTACTGATTGGTATTTCCTCCTATTTTTGGTGGTAGCTTGTATGCAATTCCTTTCTCTGGGCTATTCTTCTGTGGGATTATTGATTGTTTGTGATTTCATTGGTGCATCTGGGATCCTTAGGTTGGCGTTTACCCTTTAATGTTTTCTGGTAGATAGTTATTGTGTCAATCTGACTTTGTCATGAAATACCTTGTTTTTTCTATCTACTGTGATTGATAATTTTGCTGCATAAAGTAGTCTAGCTTGGCAGTCACTTTTAGTGTCTTCATAACTTCTGAACAAGCACTTATTGTTTTCATCATGTCCCTTGTATAGTCAGGTGTTATTCTGATTGATCTGCCTTTATAAATAATTTTATCCTTTTCTTTTACAGCTTTTATTTCTTTTCTTTATTCTGTATGTTTTGTGGCTTGATTATTATGTGGCAAGCATACTTTTTTTGAGGTCATATCTGTTTGATGTTCTGTAAGCTTCTTGTAATTTTATAGGCATTTCCTTCTTTAAATTTGAAAGTTTTTTTTCTATGATTTTATAGAATACATTATCTGTGCCTTTGATCTGGTATTCTTCTCCTTCTTCTATTTCTATTATTCTCAAGTTTGGTCTTTTCATGGTGTCCCAGAATTCTTGAACATTTGTGTTATGACTTTTTGGATTTTGTATTTTCTTTGACTGATATCTATTTCCGCTACTGACTCTTCCACTCCAGAGATTCTCTCTTCCATCTGTTGGATTCTGTTTTTATGCTTGTATCTGTAGTTCAAGCTCTTTTTTTTCACAATTTCTAATTCTACATTTGCCTCATTTTGTGCCTTTTTTATTGCTTCTATTCAGTTTTAGTTCCTGTAATTTTTTTTTTAATTTTTTAGTTTATCTTTTCTTGGTTTTCTTTCAAGGATTTGTTCATCTCTTTCAATTTTTTGTTTGTATTTTCTTCCTTTTCTTTAAGGGATTTTTTTTATATCTTCTTTGAAGGCCTCAATGATTTTCATAAAGATGTTTTTGGTGTTACTTTCTTCTACTTCCTCTTCATTGCTCTGTTCATGTCTTGTAGTTGTAGAACCACCAGTTTCTTCTGGAGTTGCATTGTTGTTCTTTATATTATTATATGTATATTTGCACTGACATCTGCCCATGGCTTCAGTGTTTCATGATTAGGCTGCTTCTAGTCAGTTTGGCAAGAGGGCTTGTGTGTCTCCTGTCTCCTCTGAGCAAGGAGTTTGCTCGTTCTCTGACTCTGCTGTGGACAGGGTTCTGTATTTCAAACCTCAGTCCTTCTCTGATGACACAATTTGGCCTGGATGTGAGGCTGGCTGTGCAAAGTCTCCTCTTATAGGCATGGCTGGAGGAGCTCCTCACAGCCACACCCTAGTCCTTTCTGCTAAGGAAAGTCTGGGATCAAATTCTACACATTGACTCTGGTCCTAGAGAGTGACTTTCCAATCTGGGGATCAGTTGCTGGAAGCTGCTCACCTCTGAATGGGGCCTGAATTTCAAAGTCCTCAGTTATTCTTTGCTGATGCCAGATTCTTATTT
The DNA here is from genome assembly GCA_004025045.1 of Sigmodon hispidus. NCBI lineage: Eukaryota > Metazoa > Chordata > Mammalia > Rodentia > Cricetidae > Sigmodon > Sigmodon hispidus. Next base: position 12,147 of record PVIH01026716.1, on the reverse strand, counting down.
ATAAGTCTTCCAGCCAATAATTTTTTCAACTAGTTCAGTGGCAGTGTGCTTGATTTAGAATGTTTTCTGATGCTGGAAAGACAAAATGACCATGGAAACTTTTATAAAGAAAAACATTTAATTGATGTGGTGGCTTATGTTTCAGTGATTCAGTCCACCATTATCATCATGACAGGGATAATGGTGGTGCGTATGCAGACACAGTGTTGGAGATATAGCCAAGATTACCATATCTTCCAGGCAACATGAAATAGACTGATACATTAGCTGTTATCTTGAGCATAAAAAATACATCAATTGTCTTTGATAAACGACCCAAAGCAAGTTTTAAAACCATAGCAAAGCTAAAATAAAATAACATTCTGTTTTACATAAGAGGCTAAATTTATAACCAGTCTTATAAAGCAGAAAAACTATAACAGTAGACTAATAAAATTATGGTATAGCCAAATACTTTATGAATAGATTTGAAAACAATTCCAAAAGGTGAAATTAAAACTTTACACAAGATTTGGGGCCAAGAATCTATTTCTAGAAAAGTCATAGACACTGTGATAGGAATTGTAAGTGAAGCATTTTGAATAAATAGTGAAAAAAATAATGATGATCACTACAGTAAAGAAAGCTTGGGTCCATAGTGCTATAAATGGTTTCTGGTCAGACTTTCCCACCTGGCCCCAAGGTTTAGTGTCACTCTCTGTCCTACTTTGCCTCAAACAGTCACATATAGGCTTATATTACTCTTACACAAATTAACCTAAGGCCCAGGCAAATAATTTGTTATTACTTACTTTCAATCTAACCCATTTTATTCAGTTGAGGCTCAGTACCATTTCTCAGAGCAGCATTTCCTCTGCATCTCCGGGCAGTGCCAGTAACTCTGGCATCTGGGTCTGATTCTGTCTCTGTTCTGCAACATTCCTAAGTTTGGTTAGCCTGGTAGCCCTGCCTATACTTCCTGTTTGCCTTTGGCTAATCAGCTTCATATTATAACCATAAGGAGGATAAATATTTACATTATCAGCATAATCCCACTACGTTTTCTCTTTTTCTCTATTTAAAATAAAATAAACCCCAATTCTAACATCTTTTTATCCCATTATCTTTAGCAAATTATATCCAATATTGTAAACAAACACAAACATCCACATCCATTTTTTGGGAGTGTGGACATAGTTCTCCAGGCTACTTCCTGCTGAGTAGTGGCATTGGCAATCCCATGGGGATCCAAAGAAAATTTAGGATTATGGATAAGCCATAATGGATATTGTCTAAGACCAGGTAACATCAGCCAGTCACTTTGTAGTTGTTTTGAATGCATAACTCAGAGGAAACTTCAACAGAGGTCTTCTGAAATGCTGAATCATCTGGTACATCCATTTTTATTGGAGAATTTCAGGTGGTCTTCCTCTATCAAACTTCATTTTCTTTAATTGGGACTAAATCCACAGCTTCTCATTTTCTGTAGAAATAAAAGGAAAACCTCTTCTCCAAAGTAGCATATCTTTGGATTTCAATTTTAATTTCAATTCATTTACAAAATATATACAGTGGATTAATTCAGGAATATTTATAATCAAACGTCTTTTACCAGCTTTAACTATGTCACTTATATACAAAAACCCAAAAGACAAGACATTAGCATATGGTATCCAGAAGCTCTTAGTATTTTCCACTTTTCCATGGCTTACTACTCTTTTTTTTAATGGATTTTCTCTATCCTTTTTCCTTTTTATTTTCTCTTTTAAGCCTACTAATATTTTAAACATACTGTAAACCATTTGCAATTTTTAGTTAGTATCTAAAACATATCTCTTATCTTTTTTTGTTTCTGACCACCTTTTGCTTAGCTAGGGAGGCTGATTCACCCAGAACTATTGCTTTCTGTTTTTACATATCTTTAATTTTTCATCAAGTTTCCTCTATTCTTTGTTTCTGTACATACTGTTAATCTGCCAAGATTTGGTTTAAGAATTAAAGGCTTTACTAGGGTGGCTGACTACACCCATCTCACTTTATTACAGATTCTCTTCTTTCCACACCTTTAATCCTCCACCCAGTTCTATTTCTGTTTCTGACCACACCATAATCTGCCAAGGTGTGGTGCTAAGAAGTAAAGGTGATTGCTGGGCTCTACCCAGCTGCTAGTCTAGCTGAAGTTTAGCTTGTTTGCTAATTATCAGACACAATTACCACTCTGGGGAATTTTAGGGTCTGTATAATCATCAAGTCAGTCAATGCTGCTCATTAATTTCATTTAAGTATTTGGCAACAAAACCTTTTAAAAGACTCACAAGTATTTTGCCTCTAAGACTGAATCAGGAAATTTCAGTTAGAAAATGTGTACTTCTGCTTGCCTACATCAAACAGATGATCCAAGAAAACACTGCAGTTGCCAATGAATCAATCTTTGATTTTGTTCCCTTTTGCTTGTGATAACAGAAACTATAAATACACCATAGATAATTTATTTCCTATTTTGAGGCTCAGGAATGGGACTTGATGCAGCTTTTAAATTGCACTCTGAAATGCCACCATTTTTAATTCAAACACAAGCCCAAACATGTCAAGGGGGAGTCTCTGAACCACAGTTCACATGATACACACAACTCAGAAATTGTTTTTGGCTCTGAATTTGTGATTTAGAAACATTTTTAAACTTTTCTAAAGCTTTATGTGGATGCATTTTACCCACGTTGGGGAGACATTTATTGTATATGTTTCAGGCCAGACTTTCTGGGCCTAGTCTCAAGGTTTGGACCCACAGTCTCACAGAAAAATACAGGCACTTGTATTATTTTTATGCTGACTATAATAAGGCCCAGGTGTATAATTTGCTAGCAATTACTCTCAATCTAACCCATTTGTTCAGCTGTGATGCTCAATAACTTTTCTCAGAGCAGCATTTCCTCTGCATCTCCTGGCAGCTGTAGTTACTGTGGCATCTGTCTCTGTTCTAGAATGTTAATGAGTTTTCTTAGCCTGGAAGCCATGCCTATACTTCCTGTTTGCTTTTGGCTAATCAGCTTTTTAATAAACCCATAGATGGGATAAATATTTACATTACCAGAATAATCCCACTGTAATTATAGTATGAGTCTATTCACAAGATAATGTATAACAGAGGGCATGTAATCACTAACAAATAAATTGTAGCTTGGTAAAAAAATTAAAGAATAAATACATATTTTTATGCCTTTATGATCAGATAACAATTTCTTAAAAATGCTTTACACTCATCTTCACTCTCTTATGATTTATATTTTTAGAATAAGAAACATGAAAATGATTTTACATTTTTATACTCATGTATTTATCACTGTCTAATGGCCAAAACATTCATATAGGCAATATAGATATGAATTGCAATAGTGATATCACAAATGATAGTTTGCATATTTACCATAGAAATATTGTGAAAAAAATGTCATCCTAAGAGGACTTCATGTCAAGAGGGTCTAGCAATGAAAACAACATAAAATATTATAATTGAAAACAAGTTGTTCAGGGTTTGTCTGACAATTACATTTAAGAAAATTCATCTGAAAAATTATTTTGAGGTTACAAATATATTTTATCATTTCATAAATAGAGTAGAAACAACAGGCATGCTTTCCATTCTATTATGCAAGATTTTTATTCATTTAACTTGTTTTAAAATGTTTACAGTATAAATTCATTGTATATGGTTAATAAGACTCATACATTTTACTTTTAACTTAAACTTGCATATTCACCTATGTCCCTTTAGTATAACTTCATTAGAGTGAAAAACCAGTAAACTCAAGAGTTAGATCATTTTGTTTCAAATCATCTATTATTGTAGTGCACTAGGAACTACTCTATAGCTATGCTTCTGAGATCTCTAATCTCTGAGATCTCTAATCTCTTAAATTTAAACTCTGTGCCATCCAGCAAATCATCTAGATTCTCTAAACTTTAGCTGAACATCTATAGAACAAATTTAGTCAACCTTACACTAAACCACAAAGGTAATTTGTCTATCCACATTCACCATCTATTTCAACTAAATTTTCAAGGAAAGAAAACAAAAATCTTCTAAGCCATGTGACACCATGTGAAGTTGACAGTATTATTATTAATGTATATTCAGTTCAAAATAACCAACATGGGTTTGAGTACCATGCGATTAACATATCTCCTTGTTTGGTGAGAATACACCAGCTGACAAAAATCTGCTGAGCAGCTCTAGCTCATCATGATAGTGACCATGCCAAATGAAGCAACATTAGACAAGTATTCAAATTCACAGATAATCCTAAAATATTGAAAGTATGCATCTTGTTGCTGTTCAGCTATATGGAGTTCTCTTTGAATGTAAACTACTTTGCTGTAGCTGCATTACACAGTGGTTTAAGATGGGAAGAGATTCTTATTCAAACTTGATAAGTATCTTATCAAGTGAGGTTTTTTCCTAATGTCCCTAGCTTGTATGAAGCTGAAAAAAATAACCAGGACTAGGGCTTACATCAAATTTTTAAAAAAAGACTATGAAAAACTCTATATTTAATGTGTGAGGGATAAAAACCTTTCCTTCCCTCTTGTGATTGCCTATAGCTCTCTATCTGTGAGAAAATGATCGGTTTTTTTCTCTTTTTAAAACATTTGTTGGTGTAATTTTCTGCATGTAAGCACAGGTGCATTTACATAGTACAGAAGAGTGTGTAGAGAGTCCTGGATCTGGAATATTATGCAATATAGAGCAGTTCAAACCGGTACTAGCTACTAAACCAAGGTCCTCTGGAATTCAAATACCCACCCCCCCACACACACAAATACTAAATAAATGAAATACAGTTTGGCTTACATATAATTTCTGTATGAATAGTTATAAATATTTAATTTATATTAAACTATAAATTTAAATTTACCTTTGATATAGCCAAAGACACAAGCATCAGAGACTCATTCATTTGTTCCAGTTTTCTCAAATTATATTTTTATGACAATTATTTTTAATTTCAATAACATATTTCCATAATAAACATTGAATAGGACTTTCTGGCATATTTTGTACTTAGTCTTATGTTACTAGAGAGAAAAATATAGTACACAAGGAAGAACAGCCCTAACTTTTATATATTTTATTCATAAAAAGGTATTTTTTGTAAAGAGTAATAAAAAATATTCTCAACTCATAGAAAATGATTCCATGCATTTTGTCATTTTCAATCCTAGTGTTTCTATAATAAAACACTTAGTAAGTGACTAGTGTAGTGCTGATTGAAAGTTTCACCGTTTTCTTTTTCTATCAGGCACTACATTTTGTTTTACTATTGTCACTCCTGATATAAGACATATGCTACATGATTTTTTGCAATCATAAAAACCTGCTTGTGTTTTCCCTCTATCTATACAGTTACACTAACCCAGAACTTTGCATATTGCTCCCTAGAGAGGACCCACCCTTGCTAATCTATGATAATAACTCAGTTGTCATTTTAGAGTGACTAATAGGTCTCCTTCAGCAGTCTCCTAAAAATGAAGTTGCCTGTTCTGCTGCTGCTGCTTCTATTATCCAGGACTGCTGGTTAGGACAGAGGGAAGTGAGAAGGGAGGAAGGGTGGGAGGATGAGCCCTTGATTCCACTCCTGATCATATTATGAGAAAGATTAAAAGTCATATCCTCATGATGGGACCTGTGAGGTTTACATCTATTAGAGGGTTGTTTCAGACTGGAAAGGACATGGTCTACAAAAATTTATAACACAGATGGAGAATGAAGGTTTAATTTATGCCTTGAAACCTCTAAGGGCTTTCAATTCACTTGTTTTACCTAAAAGAAAATTTCATAAAGACTTCTATGTCAAATACCATCTCATTTAAAATAAATATTTAAATTGGAAGCAACAATTATTGTTCATGATTGTGCCATTATCTTTGAACTACTCTGTTTTTATTTTAGCTTCCAGCAGTGATGTTGTGATGACCCAAACTCCAACCTCTCTGCCTGTGAGCCTTGGAAATCAAGCATCCATCTCTTGTAGGTCTAGTCAGAGCCTCCAACAAAGTAGTGGAAACACATATTTAGAATGGTACCTCCAGAAACCAGGCCAGTCTCCACAGCTCCTGATATATAAGATCTCCAACCGATTTTCTGGAGTTCCAGACAGGTTTAGTGGCAGTGTGTCTGGCACAGATTTCACACTCAAGATCAGCAGAGTGGAGCCTGAGGATTTGGGAGTATATTACTGCATGCAAGGGTCATATCTTCCTCACACAGTGATGCAGACTGTATCAAAAAATGCTTACTTTGGGTAGCCCTGCTGCTAGTTATGAAACTTATCTCTGAGAGAGAGTTTTTGAGGAACTCCAGACTATTAAGTTCAGCATAGGGACTTGGAACATGAGCTCCTTGGCTATACATCAAGGGTCATAAATCTCAGGGATTTTCTTTCTTCATCTGCAATAATGGTGAAATTGATCCAGAATAATGAGGAACTCATGCTTTCCAAGCAATCAGGAAAGATGGGTTAATGAGTAAAACTCATTCTGATCTTTTATGCTTCCATTCTTCAAAATTATTTCAGAAAAAAGTCAGAAAACTGAGACCTTTTTATTTGGTAAATTATTTCTTGATTGCATAATTGCTGCTTTACCACATTGTAAGTGTTTTTAACTTAAATATATTTTTATTAGTATAAATATTGCATATTGTGCTTCAATTTGATTTCCCTTTGGGTAAAGTAAGTTTATTCACTGAATCAAGACATTCAGAGTATGTTTTTGTCATGAAATATTTCTTTTCTCATGAAAAAATAGTTATCTATCTACTCAGCCTTGTAACTATATTGAATCCAAATTTAATTCCTAATGATATGGACAGTAACCTATGGGTAAGATCATATTCATACTATAGTTTCCAGTTGTTTTAATATTTGCTTCCATTATTCAATGCAGTTATATTTGATTTGCTATATTTATGTATTGGTAAAATTTTATTCTTTATTCTATTGTGTAAATTTCATGACATTATTGTAATCTATTTTATGGTTAAGTTAACTTACTTTTGTTTATAGAGAGTGCTTATTTTTCTTTCATTTCTGATGTATTTATGGTAATTGTATTATTATTTTTCAATTGGAAGGAAACCTTATGCTATTAGTTTTTGAAAACTTTGGTTTACATTACATAATTATTTTTTCCTGTTATATGATTTCTTTATGAATAAAGACACATTTTCTATCTGTGTATATTCTTATTCAAGGTCCATTCCCCCTCCCACACCCTCAGGTCACTCTCTACTCCACATCGCCCAATCTTTTCCCCAAAATGGTCCGGAGGTCTCAAGGTCCAAATGTCCCATTGTCCCAATATTGCTCAGTTCAGCCACCACTCCTGGCAGATCCAGCTTTCTCCCCCCAACATCGAAATGAGTGAAGTGTTCCTACAGGGGTGTGGGATCAAATATGTCAGTCAGTCCAAGGTGTTTCAGATCCTAGGCTGTTCAGTGTTTGTGGTTTGCAGCCTGGGAGTGCTTTGCTTTTTGCTTTTTTTTTTGTTTGTTTAGAGTCCACTAATGAGTGAGTACATCCCCTGCTTATCTTTCTGGGTTTGAGAAACATCGCTCAGAGGGATATTCTCCAAATCCATTCAATGCCTTTAAATTTCAGGATATCATTTTTTCTTACTTCTGAGTAGTACTCCAGTGTGTAGATGTACCACAGTTTATTGATCCATTCTTCATTGAGGGACATCTAGGTTGTTTCCAGGTTCTTGCTATTACAAATAATGCTGCTATGAACATAGTTGAGCTAATGGTTTTGGAGTGGGACTGTGCATTTTTAGGTTATACACCCAGAAGTGGTATTGATGGATCCTTGGCGAGAATGATTCCCAGTTTTCTGAGAAACTGTCATATTGCATTACAGAGTGGCTGAATAAGCATATACTCCCACCAACAATGGAGGAGTGTTCTCCTTGCTCTGCAACCTCTCCAGCATAGGCTGTCATCTCTGTCTTTTATCTTAGCCAATCTGACAGGTGTCAGGTGGTATCTCAGAATTGTTTTGATTTGCATTTCTCTGATGGCTAAAGATGTTGAGCACGTTTTCAACTGTCTTTCAGCCATTTGTAATTCTGCTGAGAATTCCCTTTTTAGTTTTGAAACCCATATTTGATTGGGTTATTCAAGCTTTCGGACTCTAGATTCTTGTGTTTTTTATATATTTTAGAGATCAGACCTCTATCACTTGTAGGGTTGGTTAGAATCTTTTTCCATTCTGTAGGCTGTCCATTTGTCCTTTTGACAGTGTTCTTGGCTTTAGAGAAGCTTCTCAGTTACAGGAGATCCCACTCACTGATTTTTGATCTTTTAGTCTGTGCCACTAGTGTTATATTTAGGAAGTGGTTGCCTGTGCCAATTCGTAGAAGTGTCTTTCCCACTTTCTTTTCTATCAAGTTCAAAGTGCCTGGGTTTATGTTGAGGTCTGTGACCCACTTGGATTTGAGTTTTGTGCAGGGTGACAGGCATGGATCTATTTGTATTTTTCTACACACTACCAATGAGCTATGACAACAACATTTGTTAAATATGCTATCTTTTTTTCCATTGAATATTTTGGGCCTCTATGTCAAAGATCAGGTGTTCATAGGTTTTTGGATTAATTTCTGGATCCTCAATTCTGTTCCATTGATCCACAAGCCTTTTTTTATGCCAGTACCAGGCTGTTTTTATTACTGTAGCTCTATAGTATAACTTGATGTCAGGGATGGTGATGCCTCCTGAGGTTCTAAACAATTTATTATGACTATTTTTATAACTATGCCATTTTTCTTTCTTAAGCAAATGCACAGTTTAAATGTATTGCAACCAGTTTAGGATATTTTTCTGACTGGATTTCAACCTTTTAATCTGCATGAGCAAATACTGCTAGAAATTCAGAGTTCCTTTGGCAGCTTGTTCTACCTGATTCTTGAGTATTGAAAACCTACCCTAAGGCTAAGACCCATTTGGAGGTGCATTTGACCAGGAACTGCTTAGTATCTTCTTCTCTGGAATGCGGAGTTCCTGCCATGTGGGAAATATTTTTTATTACTTTGTTCTTTATTTTTGCTCAATATACCAGCTTCTCATGGGCACACTGTCCAGGAGAAACTTTTAAGGGAGAAATGTACAATTGTTTTCTAGCTTTCTTGAAATCTACAATATAATTGTGGCCCATGTTGCAATGTCAAAATTTGGTTGTTCCTTTTCTTTTGCTTTCACTCTTTGAGGCTACTTACCAAGCTCTCAAATAAATCCATTGAGGCTCATTCATACTTAGGATACCTAGACCATAGCTTACCTAGTTTCTAGACAGCTTTTCTTAACTTGAATTATCTCATGTATCTTTTCATCTGAGCTTTTACCTTTCTCCATTATATATTTCTTATTTTCTTTTTACTCTGTGAATATGTTATTCAGAGGGTGACATATGACATCTCTCGTATTTTCTTTTTTACTCCTTTTTTTTTCTTTTTATCTAGACTTCCACTATTTATTCTTTCTGTATGCCAGGCTCATCTGTTTTCCTGCCTAACTATTGGCCATTTGGTATATATTTGACTAATCAAGTGTTTTAGGAAGGCGAAGTAGTACAGCTTCTCAGAGTTAAAAAAATGCAACAACCTTTGCCTCAGTCAGCAAGTATTTCAAAGCATAGACAAACGTAACACATTTCATAACCTTCCACTGCAAATTCTAGTGAAAATGCATTTCATATGTCCTAATAAGGTAGCTTATGGGAAAAATGATGCCAAGGTGTCTTCTGAATAAGCTTACATTTTCTCACCTAATAAATCTACTTTGCATAGTTTCCACTTGAGATTCCACATTTTTGACAGTTACTATTGTTGGCTTATTAGAGGGAATGTTTGGTTGGGTTTTCATTATTTGGGTTTGTTTTTTGATATTTTGGGTTTTTGTTCTCATTCCAGACTTTTTTCAATTGTTTATTCTTATTTATGAATGAATTTTTCCCTCATAACCCAGTACAGTTAATCAAAGCAGTTTTTACCCTTATTATGAGTCTGGTGTTCAAAATGATTTTTATAACCTCTTTGTGTATCCAGGACACCTGCGTCATTTTTTTTCAGAATGCTTAAATAAATTTATTGTGCAGAAAAAAGAAAAACATAACTGAATACAGTGCCTTTAAAGGCTAGAATTTTAAACTTTTGAATACAAGAATTGATAATTTTAGTAATATTTTTGTTTCCTTCTACTTCAACATGATCACACCAAGACATGTAGGTTTAAACAGAAAGAATGAATGTTGGTTTGCAAGCTTTTCAGAGAAGTAGTATTTATAAGCCTTTCCTTATTTCTTCTCACTAGTATTATGCTGTAGAGGTTCAATTTATTAAGACAGCATATGCAAAGGATGATGTAATGGATCCAATTTAGTATTTTCATGGTATTGCTGAATGTTTGAATATGTGGGTCACTATTATCTGTGCTCCTTTTCTTATGATTGCTTGTTGTATTTTTCATTCCAATTTAAAATACTAAAAGAGGTAAGAAGGTTTGTGTTGGCCACCTGGATGAGAGTCATAACTTGCTATGTTATAAATGCATCTTAATGAAGAATTCACTCAAATAGCTTATGCTTTGTACTTTTTAAAGTGAAAATAATTTTTCTCATATATTCTAATTATATCTTCCCTTCTACACCTTTCAAATTTACCTTCCCTTCTGTCTCTCATTAGAAAAAACAAGCTCATAAGTTATAATTTAAAAATGAGATATAGTAAGATAAAATAATAGCCAACCCATTGAAATAAAAAATCAAGCAAGCAATCAGAAAAATGGAACACAGAATATAGAGACCCACATATAGTAATACCATGATAATACTAAATTGAGTCTATTACATTATATGCAAAAAACTTATAGAGCAATGGTTTTCGAAATTGCTAATAATAGATATGAAAAGATATGGTTCTCACATTCATCTCACCAACCAAAGCCAAAAAATTTACTCTAATTTTCTGTCCGTGTAAATCCTTATTCAAGGTCCGTTCCCCCTCTCACCGCATCAGGTCATTCTATCTTCTCCACATCTCCTCATCCCCCACATGGGTAGGCAGTCTCAAGGTCCCACAGTCCCAGTATTGCTTAGTTCAGCCTCCACTCATGGCAAACCCAGTTTTCTTCCCCCAACATCAAGACTGAATCAGGTGTTCCTCTAGGGGAAGTGGGATCCAAGGAGTCAGTCCAGGGTGTTTCTGATCCCAAGCTGTTCAGTGGTTGTGGTTTGTAGCTTGGGCATGCTTTGCATTTTTTTCCTTTTTTTGTTTAGGGTTAGGGTTAGGGTTAGGGTTAGGGTTAGGGTTAGGGTTAGGGTTAGGGTTAGGGTTAGGGTTAAGGGTAGACAAGGATGTCCTCTCTCCCCTTATCTATTCAATATAGTTCTCAAAGTTTTAGCTAAAGCAATAAGGGAATGAAAAGAGATTAAGGGCATACAAATTGGAAAAGAAGAAGTGAAGCTATCTCAATTTGCTGATGATATGATTGTATATATAAGTGACCCACAAAATTATTCCAAGGAACTGCTATAGCAGATAAACACCTTCAGCAATGTAGTAGGATAAAGGTTAACTCAAAGAAATCAGTAGCTCTTCTATACACTAAAGATAGAAGAGCTGAAAAAGAAATAAGGGAAACATTATCCTTCATAATAGCTGCAAATAGTATTAAATACCTTGGAGTAACTATAACCAAAGAAGTAACAGGCGTATTTGACAAAAATTTTAAATAACTGAAGAAAGGAATTGAAGAAGATATGAGAAAATGGAAAGCTCTCCCATGTTCCTGGATTAGTAGGTTCAACATAGTAAAAATCTACCAAAGGCAATCTACAGATTCAATGCACTGCCCATCAAAATCCCAACACAATATTTTTTGGACCTTGAAAGAACAATACTCAATTTCATTTGGAATAACAGGAAATCCAGGATTGCCAAAACAATTTTACTCAGCAAAAGAAGCTCAGGAGGTTTCACCATCCCTGACTTCATGCTATACTATAGAGCTACAGTAATAAAAACAGCCTGGTACTGGCATAAAAACAGACTTGTGGACCAATGGAATAGAATTGAGGATCCAGACATTAACCCAAAAACCTATGAACACCTGATCTTTGA
>PVIH01026715.1:0-18265 GCA_004025045.1 Sigmodon hispidus | reverse complement strand
TTGTGCCCAGCCCCTTTCCACAGATTGGGCAGAACATAATGCTAGTAATATTAATTTGAATCAGTCATTTTGTTTTAGTCTTAAAGAGAATGATGACTGTATTTTTTTAGCCAGAAAACCTTGACTTATTGGGTAAACCCCCTAAAGGACAATCAAGTTCCCATGCATATGTTAACTGAGGCTTTGGGACAAATAGCTACTGGTTCTGCCTCTGGCACAGGATCAAAAGTTAATGGAAATTATGAGGTGAATGTTACCACTATGTTCCTGATTCATGAAGGGATAGCTCCATTACATAACAATAATAAGAACAGACAAAATACCACAAGACCTATAGTTGCTCCCTATTGTCAACCATTTATAAGTAGTTTTCCTACCTTCACTTCCTGCCAAGATAGAACTTGGGGAAATAAACAGTTTAGTCCGGGATTTGAATTCTCTCCTGGCTTGAGGCTCTATATGGGAAGTGTTGAGAAATCTGATAACACAACTTGGTTTACTGAAGGATGGCCATTCTTTACCTGGGTATTGATTAATGAGGCAAGGACCAGTGCAGATGTTTCTGCTCTTGTGAACTTGCAAGGATCCTTGGGTAAGGTTTATAATGTGTCAGATGTGGTGAAGTCAGGTAATGTAACAAGGATGAAGTTGAAATTAACATCTTATAACAACAAGGTTAGCAATTACACAGGGTCAGCAGCTTTGGTGTGTTTGGAGTCACTTTTTATGTTTCTCTTGACTAACTCTAGTAAAAACTGCACCATTTCAGGCAGTTGCTGGTTGGCAGAGTATTGGAATGGATCAGTGGTGACTACAGCAGTAGTTGCTAGAATGCCTACCTTTGTCCCCATGCCTGTGGAAGCTGACCCAGAGCAGTTCCCTATGCCATAAGGGAAGCTGACCCAGAGCAGTTTGTTATGCCATAAGAGGGACTTCGGCATTACAGCCACTATTGTGGCTACCATTGCCATTTCAACAACTGCATCAGTTACTGCAGGTGTAGCCATGGCCAGCCAGTCAAGTCTGCCCAGGAAATTAATGATATTGTGTTTGAAACTTAGCAAATTTTAGAGGAGCAAGCACAGTTTAATTCCCATTTGTTGAGTGGTATCCTTGCCACCAACAAAAGAGTAAATTTACTAGAAGAGGTTATGGAAGATGTATATGGCCTAATACAAGTAGGCTGTGTACAGAAATTAGGGCATATTTGTGTTACCACTCTTGTTGTTTCATATGCTTTGAATGAGAGTCGAAGAATTGGAGAATTTTTAAGTGGGAATTGGTCTATGGAGGCCGAAAAGATGATCCTTAAGCAAAAGTTCCAGATCACGTGTTTGAATGCTACAAGATTGGAGCCTGTTACACTTGGGGATTTTACTTCTTGGCTCACTTCTGCCCTTTCTTTTTTCAAGGAATGGGTGGGAGTGGGAATCTTTGCTGTCTGATGTTTATTTGGGGTTGTTTTTTGCCTCTGGCTGGTTTGCCGTATTCGCATCCGAGCGCAACATGAAAAGGTCCTACTCACTCAGGCACTCTTGGCTGTTGATGCAGGGCAGTCCCCCACAGCCTGGCTCTCCACCCTTAGTGACTTATAATGATTGCCCTGCACAGACAGGCTTTAGCTGCCAATGCACCTCTATAGGGAATTGATGTAAATCATTCTCCTCTGAGGTGGCCTTTTCACCCTGCCGCCCTAACTGGCCTTGCACGCAGGAAGGCGTCTTGAGGATCCTGGCAGCAGGAAACAGCCTTCGAGTGGTGGGCACATCATGAGGTGAACATCTGTATGGGCTATATCCTGTCTGTGCCATTAGAAAAACAAAAAGGGGGAGATGTAGGGCTTGGTTGGCCCTTGTACAACTTGCTGGAACATTGCATCATGTTCCCCAGCTATTGCATCTGTGCCACTTATGGTAATTAGGCCTCGAGTAGTGACCTATCAGATGTGATCCCTGATTATGCTAATTTGGCAGTCCTTACCACCTATCACCAACTATATGCTAATGAGACATTACTTTGGACCTATCACCAACCATATGCTAATGAGGCATTACATTGGGCACCAATAATATAGTTACACGCGTCCCAGCTTCCCTATATAAGCATGCTGCATTTCAGGCACGGGATCTTCTTTCCACCATTCTCAACTGAGCTGTACTCCAATAAAGTGTAATCCGAGAAGAATCGTGCGTGTGGTGACTCCTCATTCTGCAGGCCAGAAAGTGGCTTGCCACAGCTTACCATCATCTGGAATCCAGCTATGGAGTGCTCAAGGTCTTTGACCCCAGAGGGCACTTAGAGTCATATGGAAACATTCCCAGTATGCACATAATTAACACTAAAATATATCTTAAAGTACAATGTGTTTTTATAATATGAATATTTAAGCATTCATTATAAATATTATTTTCATTTCTTTTCTCTTGGCTTTTTTGACAAATTTTGAGTTTTGGTCATAAGAATTTTTCCTGAGTGAGGTATCACAAACCTAGAAAGATAAGCAGGGGATGTATTCACTCATCAGTGTACAAGCAAAAAGCAAAGCATGTTCAAGCTTCAAACCACAAACACTGAACAGCTTGGAATCAAAAACACCTTGGACCAGCACCTTGATCCCACTCCCTCCAGAGGAACATCTGTCCAAGTCTTGATGTTGAGGTGAGGAAAGCAGATCTGCCAGGAGTGGATGTTGAACTAAGCAATATTGGATCCTTGTGACCTCCTGCCCTTGCTGGGGAGGAGATAAATTGATGTGGAGAAGAGAGAGTAACTGGAAGGGGTGGGAGGGGGATTGGTGCTTGATCAAGGGCATACACAGATAAAAAACAATATGACTTTATTGTAATAAAAAATATGAATAAATAAATAAATAAAAACACAAGCTTAAAAAAAGAATTTCATGAGAAAAGGCATGTTGATATAGGATATCTTTCTATATGCTGTGAATTAATTTTGGATAATAAGGAAATATTTTTGGCCTATGTTAGAAATCGGGGAAGGGGGCTGGAGAGATGGCTCAGAGGTTAAAAGCACTGACTGTTCTTCCAGAGGTCCTCAATTCAGTTTGCACCAACCACATGGTGGCTCACAACCATCTATAATTACATCTGCTACCCTCTTCTGCATACAGTATAAATAATAAAGAAATAACTAATTAAAAAAGAAATAGGAGATATATGAGCATAGATAAAGCAGAAATAGGGCAGATTCAGGGGATTAAGAAGAAGAGAAAAGCTAAAAGACACATGTGAAAGATAGATTAGTAGAAATGATGAGTTAAGAAGCAGCAGTTAGCAGACAATTAGCCTAAGGCATAAGCCAAACAGCTTGCAATTAATATGAGACTCTCTGTGACTATTTGGGACTGTTCCTCCAAAACTTAGCCTAGACCAGGCTAGAAACGCTTGCTACATCGCACTTTAAATGTTTTTCTTTGAATTCTTTCATCTCCAGAGGCAGACCATAGACAATGTCATATTTTGAAATTATATATTTCTTAGATTACAATGGAAGTAATTAATAGTGTATATTTACCAAATAACAAGGGGGATGGTCTAGTATGCCATGAGCTTACTAAAGTGCTTTCCAGAAATCACAATCACAGCTAGTAACTCTAGGAATGTGAAGCTTAAAAGATGAATGGCCAAGTACATTGTTCACTCCTGCTCACTAAGCTAGCAATTAAAAAGTGTTTAGCATTTTTAAGCAGTTTTGAAATACAACTAAAAACTTCAAACAAAATTCCCTTTGTACCTATCAGAATGGATAAGGTCAATAACACAAGTGAAAAGTAGTACTAGAAGGATGTGAGGCAAAGGAAACATTTTTCCATTGCTAATGGGAATGCAGACTTGTACATCCAATTTGGAAATTAGTGTTGAAATTACTCAAATAAATAGTAATAAAACTATCTCAGGCAATGAATCCACTCTTGGGCATACATCCAAAAGATGCTTCATTCTATCACAAAGATATTGGATCAACTATGTTCTAATTAGATGTATTCATACAAAATAGCTAGATTACTCAATTCTGAAATGGATAATTTAAATGTAACATATTTATATAATGGAGTATATATATTAATAATTTAAAAATTATTTCATTGATAATTTTAGGCAAATGGGTGAAGTTTTTAAAAAAATTATCTTGAGTGACATAAGTGGAGAATATTTGTTTAACCAAAAACTGATGTGTTGCATTTGTTTTTATTGTATTTGCTTAATTATATAAAATTGTGTTGTTTCACCCTGCCAAACTAGGGAACTGAATTGGTCTAATAACAAAATTAGCAGCTAATAGGGAGGAGAGGGTATAATCAGAACTTCCAGGCCCACAGAGTGAGAGAGAAGAGAAGTGAAATTTTCAGAGATTAAGAAAAGCGAGATAAAATTTAAAGAAATTAAAGGGAAATGCCAGAGTCAAGCAAGACAGACAAGGAGAAATAGGACAGTAGACCATACAAAATGACAAAAAGATAAAAATCTTCAAAGCAAAACATAAATAAATAGAAAGAGGTTAAATTAAGACATAAAGAGTTAGTGAAACACACCTAAGCTAAAATAGAGAATTTATCATTAATAATATATCTTCATATCTTTATTGGAGTGCTGATTGCCTGCCCAAAGAAAGGGTTAATGCCAGTAACTTATACACTGGATGAAAATATAATATGTACTCACTCAACAGTGGATATTACCTTTTAAGTAAAGAATGACCATGTTATATTCTACAGAGCCAGAATGGCTAAGTGAAAAATAGAGCTCAAGTAATGGCTCCTTGGGAAGAGGAAATTAGAATTTGCAAGTAGACTGGCAATGTGTTTATTCACATGAGGGCAGAGGAATGAAGGAAAAGAATATGGAGATACGGTGAGCCGCTTCCGTCCTGCAGAATGATGAGTCACCACAACGCATGATTCTTCTCAGATCACACTTTATTGGAGTGCAACTCAGTTGAAAGATGATGGAAAGAAGAAGACCCTGAGCCTGAGATTCAGCCTGCTTATATAGGGAAGCATGGCGCATGATTGGTGTGCAACACAATGTCTCATTAACATATAGCTGGTGATTGGTTCAAAGTAGACTCATTTGCATATGGCTGGTGATTGGCCCAAAATAATGGCTCATTAACATATTTGAGGACCGCATTGGATAGGTCCTTTCTCAATGCCTAATTTGCATAAGTGGCAATAGAATGTTCCGGCAAGTTGTGCAAAGGCAAACCTCACCCTACATCTCCCCCTTTTTTGTTTTCTAATGGCACAAACAGGATACAGCCCGTACAGGTTTTCACCTCATGATGTGCCCACCGCTCAAAGACTGTTTCCTGCTGCCAGGATCCCCGAGATGCCTTACTGCATGCAAGGCCAATAAAGGCAGCAGAGTGCAAAGCCCATCTCACAGGAGAATGATTCCGTATAGAGGTGCAAAGGCAGCTAAAGCCTCTCTGTGCAAGGGCAATCATTGTAAATTCTTAAGGGCGGAGAGCCAGGCTGCGGGGGAATGCCCTGCATCAACAGCCAAAAGTACCTGAGTGAGTAGTACCTTTCCTCGATGTGCTCTGATGCAAATATGGCAAACCAGCCAGAGGCAAAAAAACAATCCCAAATAAACAGCAGGCTGCAAAAATTCCTACTCCCTTCCACTCCTTGAAAAAGGAAAAGGCAGAAGTGAGCTAAGAAGTAAAGTCCCCAAGTGTAACAGGCTCCAATCTTGTAGCATTCAAGGGCGCGATCAGGAACTTTTGCTTGAGGATCATCTTCTCGGCTTCCATAGACCAACTTCCACTTAGAAATTCTCCAATTCTTTGGCTTTCATTCAAGGCATCTGAAACTACAAGAGGTGTAACACAAACATGCCCTAACTTCTGTACACAGCCCACTTGTATTAGGTCATATACATCTTCAATAACCGCTTCAAGTAAATTTATTCTTTCGTTGGTGGCAAGAATACCACTCAACAAGTGAGAATTAAGCTGTACTTGCTCCTCAAAAATTTGCGAAGTTTAAGCCACAATATCATTAATTTCCTGAGCAGAATTGACTTGACTGGCCATGGCTACACCTGAAGTAACTGCTGCAGCTGCTGAAATGGCAGTGGCAGTCACAATAGAAGCCATAATGCCGAAGTCTCTCTTATGGCGTAACAGACTCATCATAGGGAACTCCTCTGGGTCAGCTTCAACAGGCATGGGGACAAAGGTAGGCATTCTAACAACTACTGCTGTAGTCACTACTGATCCATTCCAACACTCTGCTAGCCAACAACTGCCTCAAATGGTGCAGCATTTACTAGAGTTAGTCAGGAGAAACATAAAAGGTGGCTTCAAACACACCAGAGCTGCTGACCCTGTGTAATTGCTAACCTTGTAGTTTTAAGATGTTAATTTTAGTTTCATCCTTGCTCTATGACCTGATTTCACCACACCTGACACATTATAAACCTTACCCAAGGATCCTTGCAAGTTCACAAGAGCAGAAACATCTGCACTAGCCCCTGCCTCATTAATCAATACCCAGGAATAGAATGGCCATCCTTCAGCAAACCAAGTTGTGTTATCCGATTTCTCAACACTTCCCATATAGGGCCTCAAGCCAGGAGAGTATTCAAATCCTGGACTTAGCTGTTTACTTCCCCAAGTTCTATCTTGACAGGAAGTGAAGGTAGGAAAACTACTTATAAATGGTTGACAATAGGGAGCAACTATAGGTCTGGTGGTATTTTGTCTATTCTTATTACGGTTATGTAATGGAACTATCTCTTCATGAATCAGGATCGTGGTGGTAATCTTCACCTTGTGATTTCCTTTAACCCCTGATCCTGTGCCAGAGGCGGAACCAGTAGTTATCTGTTCCAAAGCCTCAGTTAATATATGCACGGGAACTTGATTGTCCTTTAGGGGGTTTACCCAATGAGTCAAGTTTTTTTCTAGCTAGAAAAATACAGTCATCAGTCTCTTTAAGACTAAAGCAAAATGACTGATTCAAATTAATATTACTAGCATTATATTCTACCCAATTCATGGAAAGGGGCTGGGCACAAGGGACATCTAATTCACACGAGGTGGAAAATATTGTAGGAAGAACTCTGGACTGAGCATAGACTGGCATATGTAATGGCCAGGGCCGATTAATCCCCCAGAGTACCATCTTCTCTGCCTAAATCAGGGGGAAGATGGTCAGGAGTATCCATATCAGCTTCATCCTTAGAGTTGTCTTCAACGCATCTCATCAATCTTGATGGTACCCAGACTGGCTCCTGATTCTGTGGAGAAACACATAAAGATCCCCTGGATCGAACAATAATGTGATCTGGGCCTTGCCATCGATTAGAAAGTACATCCTTCCACATAACTTTGCCTTGATTGTTGGGTTCTGACTTCATATGACGTTCAGCGATAGTTTCACTTTTATCATTTAAATTTAGAAAATTTATAGTGAATAAGGCAAGAGAGAGCCTTTGTTTGGGGGTGCAGTTCTCTGCTATTCCCCCTTTTTGTTTTTGTAGGAAATCCTTGAGCGTACGATTCACTCGCTCTATTATCCCTTGCCCTTGTGGATTATAGAGCAGGCCTGTGATATGTTTCACTTGCATTTTGTGACAAAATGAGGCAAAACTCTTAGATGTATAGCCTGGCCCGTTGTCAGTTTTCAGTGTATCGGGCTTTCTCCAAGCTGCCCAAGCTTCAAGGCAGTGGGTAATGACATTGTGAACCCTTTCTCCAGAAAGAGGTGTAGTGTGCATTACACCAGAACATGTATCAATGGAGACATGTACATACTGAAGCTTTCCAAAGGATGGAACTTAGGTAACATCCATCTGCCAAATTTCAAGTGGAAAAATGCCTCTGGGATTAACTCCTATTTTCTGAGCAGGCAAGAATTGCACACAAGCAGAACAGCTTTTCACAATATTCCTAGCTATTTCCCTAGAAATTTTGAATTTAGTTCTTAAAACAGCAGATGAAACATGGTATAAGCTATGAAACTCTCACGCTTTTGTTTCAGTGTCCAATGCCACAAAAGCACACATTGCCAGATCAACTTGTTCATTGGCTTTTGCCATAGGACCAGGGAACAAAGAGTGAGCTCGGATATGAGTAATATAAAAGGGATAGGATTGATGCAAAATCTCACCTCTTATTCCTGCTAAAAGTGAGGCTACCATACTAGAGGGTTTAATATAGGAAACAATTTCTAAATTTTTAACAGCATTCACCACATATGATGAATCAGATACCAAATTAAAAGACTCAGGAAAACATTTAAAAACCTCTAAAACTACTTGACATTCTACTATTTGGGGAGCATTTGGATGGCACTCAACAGTTACAGGTGAGCCTCCTTGCACCATATAGGCTCCATTCCCAGTCGTAGACCCATCTGTGTAGATGGTTAAGGCATTGTTCAATGGTTGCTCCCTCGTGATTCAAGGAAACACCACAGGCTGTTGAACTACGAATCTTAAAAGTTCACTCTTGGGCAGATGATTATCAATTGTACCAGAAAAGGCACAAACCAATATAGCCCATTCTGAGGTAGTAGGAGCCAATATCTCTACTTGTTCTTTTGCATAAGGAACTATAAGTCTGTCAGGTGTCTTGGAAAAAGATGTAATAGATTGTTTAATGCCTAATAACACAACCTCAGCTGTCATAGATGGATAGTGAGACAAGGTTCTCATCCCTGTAGATTTAGTATGAATCCACAGTAGAGGCCCTTCTTGCCAAAGAACACCATTTGGAAAGCCTAAAGTGGGGAGGATGCACATCCAAATGGACTTGGATTCATCATAGTGCACCAATTGTGCCTTAGTAATTGCTTGCTCTACCTTTTGAAGTGCTATCTGACCCTCTGAGGTTAGCTGACATGGGTAATTAAGATCTGGATTTCCCTCCAAAATATCAAATAAGGGTTTAAGCTCAAAGTGAGTTAATTTCAAATATGGCTGAATCCAATTTATATCCCCAAGCAATTTTTGAAAATCATTTAAAGTCCTTAAGCAATTGGTCCTAATTTCTACCTTTTGTGGTCTAACATGTGCATTCTGAATAATAGCTCCTAAAAATTCAATAGCTCCTCCCTTCTGTATCTTCTCTGGAGCAATAAATAAACCTTTATCTTTTAATTCTTTGGTTAACAAACTTAACGCTAATTCTAACAATTCCATAGAAGGGGCTGCAAGCAAATATCATCCATATAACGTACAATTCTAACACAAGGAAATTTATTTCTTACTGGCTGTAAAGTTCTATCTACATAAAGCTGACACATGGTAGGCCTATTGGCCATACCTTGAGGAAGAACAACCAATTGATATCACTTATCAGGCTGTTCATAATTAATAGAGGGTAAAGTAAAAGCAAATCTTTCCTTATCCTGACTATTTAGAGGAATGGATAAGAAACAATCTTTAATATCTAATGCTACAACAGACCAATTCTTTGGAATAGCTGTTAACACTGGTAGACCCCTCTGAATTAGTCCCATGACTTGCATTTGTTGATTTATGGCATGCAGATCGTGAAGTGAATGCCATTTTCCTGATTTCTTTCTGATAACAAATATAGGAGTATTCCAGGGAGACTGCGAGGTTTCTAAGTGCCCTAGCTGTAACTGTTCCTGAACCAACATAGAAGCTGCTTCCAATTTTTCTTTTGACAAAGGTCCTCTGATTTCTCGGCACATTTTCAACCAATATTCTAGATCCTTTCCTTTGTGTGGTGATAGCCCTACGACATTCTTTTGTACACTGCTCATAAACTAATTGCTTTACTAGCGACAGTGTGGTCTCCACATCACCAAAAATTTGTCCTGCTCCATCCATCATTCTTGCTACAAAGTCAGAAAAAGGTTCTGTGCTACCCTGAATTATTTTGGTTAGGTTCCCTGAGACCTCCCCCTTATTGGGAAGGGCTCACCAAGCCTTCATATTGATGGTGTTTATTTGAACATAAACCTCTACAGGATATGCTGTCTGATTATTTATCCATTGTCCCTGCCCTAACAGCATATCTACATTCCATGCTGGCTGCCCATTGGCAGCGTTCTCTCTGGCCTGACTATGTGCCAGATCAGTCACAATTGACTTCCAGTCTAAATATTGCCCCATAGTTAAGCAGGCTCTGGCAATGTCGTGCCAATCAGTGGGTGTTAAAGCATTGTGCATAAGACACTGCAGCAACATGATGGTATAGTTAGCAGCCACACCATCTCTTTTTGCTGCCTCTGCAAGATCTTTAATAATCTTATGGTTGATTACATCATAATATTGGCTGGATCCTCAAATACTGGGAATGCTGTGGTTACCCTAGACCATGCCTCCTGGGAGATGAATGTAAATCCCAATTTGTTCTCTAAAGGAGGGGGAGCAGTAGCTCTAGCCTTTGCGAGATTATAAGGCGGTGATCAGCTAAGCGGCTGAGGATCATAACACTCTCGCTGAACGGCTACAGCCACCTCCTCTAGATCTTCCTCCTCTTCAGGTTCTAACGCATCTTGAGATATCTCTAAACCTTTAAATTCATCTAGGACTGGGTACAGTCCTGGCCCCAGTGCTGAATTTTTCTTTTCTTTACCCTTTTCCTTAGGCCTATCCTTTGTAGTCCCTGCATCTCCATTTTCTGATGCACTATCCTGGCATATACTGAGAGCCTTACGTCCTTGCTGAATAATGTCCTCATATTTCCCATCCTTTAGGCAATAATAAATCATACGCCATAGCGTAAGGGTGCCTCGGGAAAGTGTTCCCTCAGTGTTACATTTTTGTAAATCTCTGCCAAGTTTTTCCCAGGATGAAATAGTCAAACTGCCTGACACCCCGAACCATGGAGCACTGCTTTTAATGTTTTCCAGCAGCCAATTTATGGCTCTGTGGGAAAGCTTTAGCCCTTGGCTACTTAATATAGCCTGAATAGGTTCGTGGAACTCAGTCGTGTGGTCGGCAGACAATTTGTTCCCCATCCTGCGCTCTGATCTATGAGCGACTTATTAGATTGGACACACATCTGATTTATTGCATGGCCAGGGAAGGCACTCCTCGCCTGGTTGATGGTACCGCAGCCACACGCAGGCGAGAAAAATCAGATCAACTACGATGAAAAGTACTGCAGTGAAGATTTCAGGCTCAAGACCTCCTAGGAGGACGCGCATATCTGGACGGACTACTCACCAACGATCCACTCCGTGCATCAGTCCACTCCGTGTGTCGAGTTCTGAATTGGTCTTCTCTGCAAGGGCGTGAAGATTCCCAGGTTTTGGCACCACTCTGCGGCGAGCCGCTTCTGTCCTGCAGAATGACGAGTCACCACAATGCACGAGGTTTCTAAGTGCCCTAGCTGTAACTGTTCCTGAGATTCTTCTCAGATCACACTTTATTGGAGTGCAGCTCGGTTGAAAGATGATGGAAAGAAGAAGACCCTGAGCCTTAGATACAGCCTGCTTATATAGGGAAGCCTGGCATGTGATTGGTGCGCAACACAATGCCTCATTAACATATAGCTGGTGATTGGTTCAAAGTAGACTCATTAGCATATGGCTTGTGATTGGCCCAAAATAATGAATCATTAACATATTTGAGGACCGCATTGGATAGGTCCTTTCTCAATGCCTAATTTGCATAAGCACATCAGATTGGTCACTACTCGATGCCTAATTTGCATAAGCGGCAATAGAATGTTTCGGCAAGTTGTGTAAAGGCAAACTGCACCCTACACGGAGAAATGACTGTAGTTAGATAACATTTTGTAGGGCAATATGAAAACTTAATCCAGTGTAAACTCCCTGAAATCTACAAAGATAACCCTAGTAAGATTTTCTGCTAATGGAAGTAATTGAGTCTGAAATGTCTATTCTTATTAACTAGGTTTTTAGTCATGGGATTAAAATTCAAAACTTCAAGAAATATAACCTTCTACCAACAATCTATTCTGGTTGTAAGAAGTGATGTGGCCATGTTTGTACAAAACTTGTGGGAATGAAGAAACAATGATCAAATTTGAGGCCCACATCACGTAAGAGTGTTGAAATAAAACACTGCCTGATTGACCTGGCCTGGAGGCTGAATAACCCAAAGACTATGATTGGTGTGTAGTCCAGTTTTCATAAGAGAGGCTATCTTCCTATTTAAAAATAGAAAATATTGAGCACCCTAAACTGCCTCTGGGTCATGTAGCATTATCACTAAATATTTTATTATATTAATTTTTATGGGTTTCTTATAAAACAAGAACTGTTTTCTAAATATTTAGAAATATCATTTTTACAAGTTATGTGAAAATTAAAAAAAGTATAAGTGAATAAAAATATTTTTCTGGGAGATCAGAAATTATCTTAACATTTAAAAAAGTTTTTTTTTTTAATACTCAGGTGTGGAGGTATGGTTTGCAGATGCCGGAGAGTCATACTTTCATCTTATCTGCATAGACATTTTTCCTGCATGTATGTCAATGTACTACATGCATGAAGTACTTGAAGAGGTCAGAAGAACATTGGATCCATTAGGACTGGAGTTGCATATGGTTTGAGCAACCATTGAGAGATTGAAATAAGTCCTGAATACTCTGAGGAACAATTAGTGTTTTTAACCACCAATCAATCTCTGAAGCCACAGAATGTTTTGATCTTATATTTTTAAAAATATTTTTATTATTAATATGAATTCTTTTACATGTGATCCACTATCCCCCCTTGCTCCCTTTCACCTGCTCACACCACCTTTCCACATCCCTTCATTCCACACTCCATTTACTCCTCAAAGGGCAAAATGCCTCTCTTGATCAATCAACACAGATTAACATATCAAGCTGTGGCAAGGCTAATCTTCTGCTTAAATCAGGCTGAACAAGACATCACACCAAGGAAGCAGGCTCCAACAAGCCAGTTCATATAACTGGAATATTTTCTGGTACCATTTTAAGGGCTCCATCAACAGCTTGATTATAGCAACTGTAACCCTGATGTAGAGGGCCTAGTTGGAACCCAAGCAGGCTGACCAGAGTCAGTGAGCTCCCATTAACTCAGGTCAGCTGTCCCTGTGGCTATCTCCAATGTGTTCTTGACACTACCCTTGCTCCTCTAATAGTGTCTCCCTCTCATCAACTGAACTCCATGTGTTTGGCCAATGCTGGGTTCTGGGTGTCTACATCTGCTTCTATCAATCATGGAATGTTGTTTCTGTAGTGACAATTACAGAGTTAGTCAACAATCTGAGGACAGGGAAGACTAGTTCAGGAATCCTCTTCAGCATTGCTACAGGACTTAGCTAGAACATCCTTGTGAGTTCCTGTGGACTTCCCTAGTACCAGTGTTGTGCCCAGACTTGCCTTTTCCAGAAAAGACCATCAATCCTGGGAATTCAGATGCAAAAGCAAAGTTTATGTATGTGAATATAAGCCAAGTAGGGAACCCAGTTCAGCTCTTGCCATAGCATGTTGGGGGTGCAGGACAGGCATAGGGGAGCTTAACAGCTGCTTTTAAAGAGAAAAATCACAATTTGTGGTTATTTAAGTACAAGGTTTTGTGCTAACAGCTAATCTGGGGAATTTTTCCTTGAATCTGGGCCCAGGAATTATGGTGGTTTATTTTGACTACAACAGTAGGTCTTCAGGTAGCAAGGTCAGAGTGTTTGCCATTCTGTGATCAGAACTCAAGTCATGCTTTTCTTTTGTGAGTAATAGTTTCTAGCAATAGTCCTTGGGAACTGGGTGAGGGGCTTTTTCTCAGGGCTCTTATTAAAATGGAAAATTTGCTTTACTTCTTCACCAGGTTTCTTCCCAAGCCCATAACAGCTCATTTTGTTAGGTTATCTACCTCATTGCTCAACTCTCATTCTCTCTTCCAGCTCAGGCTTTGTGAACCATCAGTTCCCAACCTCTCTCCTATTTTCTCTGCACTTTCCCTCCCTGTTCACTCAGGAGATATTCATCATTTTCCCTTCTTGGTTCAACCCATGTGTATAACTATTAGGGTCCTGCTCTTTACCTATCTTATCTGGGGATATGTAATCTATTCTGCTTACACTTAGCAATGTGTTTACTATAAAGTTCTGATTCAATAAGTATGGTGTTTATCTTTCTAGGTCTAGGTTATCTAACTCTGGATGATTATTTTCTTGTTTTATTCAATTGCCTGCAAATATTATGTTGTCATTTTTTGTTGTTGTTTGTTTTTTGCTGTTGTTTTTTGTCCATTGCATAATGGTCCATTGTAAAAAGGTACATTTTCTTTATCCATTCTTCAGTTAAAGGACATCTGTGTATGGTGAGTTAATCT
The DNA here is from genome assembly GCA_004025045.1 of Sigmodon hispidus. Lineage (NCBI taxonomy): Eukaryota > Metazoa > Chordata > Mammalia > Rodentia > Cricetidae > Sigmodon > Sigmodon hispidus. The sequence continues at coordinate 3,993 of PVIH01026715.1, read as the reverse complement.
GCTATGAATATAGCTGAGCAAGTGTCCTTGTATTGCGGTTGAGTATCTTCTTGGTGTATGCCCAGTATTGCTGGTCCTTGATGAAGGTTTATTCTCAATTTTTGAGAAACCATCTGATTTCCAATGTGGCTGTACAAATTTATAAATTTACAAGCAGCAGACGAGTTTTCCCCTTTTTTTATATTCTTTCCGATGTAGGCTATCAGTGTTTTTGATGCTAGCTATTCTGACAGATATATTTTGAAAAACAACCCTCTGTCAGAGTTGGGATTGATAAATACCTTTTTTCTTTCTGTGAGCTGTTGGTTTGTCTTAGTGACTTTGTCCTTTGCTCTGTAGTTTCTGGAGGTTCAATTCATTAATTGTTATTTTCAGTGTCCGTGCTACTGGTGTTGTATTTGTGTTCTGTGACAATGCATTCAAGACTACTTTTCAATTTCTCTTCTATCAGGTTAAGTGTAATTGAGTCTATGTTGATATTTTTGATCCATTTTGAATTAAATTTTGTGCAGAAAAAGAAATATAAATGCATTTGCATTCTTCTACATGTTGACATCCAGTCATGCCAGTACTATTTGTTGAAAATGCACAGCTTTGGACTCTTTGTCAAAAATGAGGTTCTCATTGGTGTGTGGGTAAATATCAAGGTCTTCAATTTGATTACATTAGTTACCATCTTTATTTTAAGCCAATACCAAGTTTCGACAAATACTATAGCTCTACAGTAAAGCTTGAACTCAGAGATGGTCACGCCTTAAGAATATCTGTTTTGGGATATGATATTTTTTGCTGTCCTGGGTTTCTTGTTTTTTCATATGAAAATGAGTATTGTTCCTTTGATGTTTGTGATGTATTACCTTGGAATTTTGATGGGGATTTTGTTAAATCTGTAGATTTATTTAGATGAGATTGCCCTTTTTGCTAAGTTAAACTTACCTTTCCAACAGCAAAAGAGAACTTTTTATATTTTGATATCTTCTTCAGTTTCTTTCTTCAAAAACTTAAAGTTCTTTTTATACAGGTCCTTCCATTGCTTTGTTACAGTTACACTGGAACATTTTATGTTACTTGTGGTTGTTGTAAATGATGATGTCTTTGTAATTTTTCTTTCAGCCCACTCATCTTTTGTATATAGGATGATTAGTAATTTTTCTACTTAGTTTTATATTCTGTCATATTACTGAAAGTTTTTAACAGTTTTAGGAGTTCTTTGATACAATTTTTAGGATCAATTACATCTACTATTATATTACCTGCAAATAGCTAAATTTTGACTTCTTTCTTTTCAGTTTGAATTCCCTTCATCTACTTTTGCTGTCTTATTGCTCTAGCTAGGACCTCAAGTACTTTGTTGAATAAGAATTGAGAGAGGGTATTGTCTTATCTCCAGTTTTAGAGGGATAACTTTGTGTTACTCACCATTTATTTTATGTTGGCTGTTGGCTTGCTGTATATTTCCATTATCATATTTGGGTATGTACCTTGTATTTATGAGTTCTCCAAGACATTTTGATGAATGGGTGTTGGATTTTTCAAAGACTTTTTCAAAAATCTAATGAGTGGAAAGCTGAACACATAGTAAATATATGTATAGCAATCTTATTTGCATTACTACCCCTGATATGCCATGCTTATGATTCTTATCCTGTTCATAGTTATTGTTAACTTTTCCTCATTTTAAATTCATGTAACTTTTTTTGTTAAATACAAAATAAAGAAGAAAAAATAAGAATGTAAGTATAAAAAAATCTAATGAGTTTATTATTTTTTGTTTTTCAGTTTGTTAATATGGTAGATAACATAGATAAAATTTGCTACGTTGAATCATCCCTGTATCACAGGGATAAACACTATTTGATCATGAGGGATTTTTATATGTTCTAGGATTAATTTTACAATATTTTATTGATTATATTTGCATCAATGATTATGAAGAAGATTGGTGTGTATTTCTGGAGGTTTGTTGCATCTTTATATATTTTGGGGATCAAACTGACTATAACCCCCTAAATAGAGCTTGCCTGTGATAATTTTGTTTCTTTTTTGCTTATACCATATTTATTATTTTATGTTTTGAATCTATACATTTTCATTATTAAAGGAATAACAATACTCAATTTGATTTATATTTTTCTTTTTTTTCCTTTTATATTACTATGAATAAAAAAAGTCACATTTTCTATTCCTTGTATATCCTTATTCAAGTTTTTGTTCCTCTCCCATCACATTAGTTCATTCTCTCTTCTCCACATCTCTCCACCCCCTCATGGGCAGGCAGTCCTGAGGTCTCCAGTTCCCAATATTGCTTAGTTCAGCCTCCACTCCTGGCATACCCAGTTTTCTCCCCCCAACATCAAGACTGAGTAAGGTATTCCTCTAGGGAGAATGGGCTGCAATGTGTCAGTCCAAATGTTGCAGATCCCAAGCTGTTCAGTTGTTGTGGTTTGCAGCTCGAACATGCTTTGCTTTGCTTTTGCTTTTTTTGTTTAAAGTCCACTAATGAGTGAGTACATCACCTGCTTATCTTTCTAAGTTTGTGATACCTCGCTCAGGAGAATATTCTCCAAATCCATCCATTTGACTGCAAATTTTAGGATATCATTTTTTCTTACTGCTTAGTAGTACTCCATTGTGTAGATGTACCACAGTTTGCTAATTCATTCTTCAGTTGAGGGTCATCTAGGTTGTTTCCAGGTTCTTCCTCTTATAAATAATGCTGCTATGAACACAGTTGAGTTATTGAGTTATTGACTTTGGACTGATACTATGTGCCTTTATGGTATACACCCAAAAGTGGTATTGCTGGATCCTTGGGGAGATTTATTCTCTGTTTTCTGAGAAACCACCATACTGCATTCAAGAGTGGCTAAATAAGCTCACATTCTGACCAACAATGGAGGAGTGTTCCCCTTGTACCACATTCTCTCCAGGATAGGCTGTCATCTGTGTCTTTCATCTTAGCCAATCTGACAGGTGTCACGTGGTAATTCAAAGTTGTTTTAATTTGCATTTCTCTGATAGCTAAAGAAGTTGAGCACTTTTTCAAGTGCCATTCAGCCATTTGTAATTCTGCTGAGAATTCCATTTTTAGTTCTGAATCCCAATTTTTGATTGGGTTATTCAAGGTTTTGAACTAAAGATTCTTGAGTTCTTTATATATCTTTGAGATCGAGATCAATCCTCAATCACTTGTAGGGTTGGTGAAAATCATTTCCCATTCTGTAGGCTGTTGTTTTGTCCTATTGACAGTGTCCTTGGCTTTAAAGGAGCTTCTCAGCTTCAGGAGTTCCCACTTATGTTTGTTGATCTTAGTGTCTGTGCCACTGGTGTTATATTTAGAAAGTAGTCACTTGTGCCAATTCATAGAAGTGTATTTCACATTGTCTTGTCTATCAACTTCAAAGTTGTTGGGTTTATGTTGAAGTTTTTGATCCACTTGGATTTGAGTTTTGTGTAGGGTGTCAGGCTTGGATCTATTTGCATTTTTCTACACACTTCCATCTAACTATAACACCATTTGTTAAATATACTATCTTTTTTCCATTGAATATTTTGGACCTCTTTGTCAAAGATTAGGTGTTCATAGGTTTTTATGTTAATGTCTGGATCCTCAATTCTATTCCATTGATCCACAAGTCTGTTTTTATGCAAGTATCAGGCTGTTTTTATTTCTATAGCTCTATAGTATAACTTGAAGTCAGGGATGGTGATGTCTCTGAGGTTCTTTTGTTGAGCAAAATTGTTTTGGAAATCCTGGCTTTCCTATTTTTTCCAAATGAAATAGAGTATTGTTTTTTCAAGGTCTAAAAAATATTGTGTTGGGATTTTGATGGGCAGTGCATTGAATCTGTAGAGTGCCTTTGGTAGAATTGCCATTTTTACTATGTTGATCCTACCAATCCAGGAACATGGGAGAGCTTTCCATTTTCTGATATCCTCTTCAATTTCTTTCTTCAATGATTTAAAATTTTTGTCAAATAGGTCTGTTACTTC